>JARHVA010007544.1:0-50000 GCA_037957365.1 Torreya grandis | reverse complement strand
TATAATTTAAATCCACATAATCAGGGTTTGAAGGATGCATTTTTGTAGTTATGATAGGTTCATTATCCATGTTAGAGGCTTGAATAATAGGAATATGAATATGCTCTATAGGATTACCACCTAGTCGAGCACTTCTTCTTAATGGAAGAGAGATAGATTATTATATGGAATTTATTTTAAAAAATTGGAATAAAAATACTAAAATAGAATATATAAATTTTAAAAAAAAAATAAAGAAACTAATGAAAATAGTAAATAAAATGATACAAACCCTAAGAAAATTAGGGTTAGGATTTTTAAATTTAGGGTTTCTTTAATAAAATAAAAATTAAATTTAAATAAATTGAAACCCTAATATGAAATTGATTTAATTAGATAAGATTTATAATAAAATAAACAAATTAGAAGTATGAAACCCTAATTTGTTGCAAAAAAAATTGGATTAATAGAAACTAGGGTTTGAAGCAATATTCAAAGTAAGTCAAGTTCACCAAATTATTTAACCTTCTAGGGTTTTGGTTATGCAAATCCTAAGTTAGATTAAAGGGATGAGTTATCTAAATCAATTAAATAATATGTAACAATTAACCACTAATTTTTTATAGATTTTGATTTGATTTTTTTTCTAAAATTAGTAATAAACATGAGAAAATAGAGACTTATCTATAAAATGACTATCATAGAAGATCTAGGTTCTAAAAACTAGGTTATTGATAGGTCTAAGTGTCATCAATAGGGTCCCTAGGTCTAGTTCTTCATTAGATAGTAGTGCCCCACCTGGACAGTAGTACCATACTTCTCTAGTGTCCTAAAAATGGTTCTACTATCCTATTTTTATGAATATTCTTGTTTTATAGAAGCACTTGAACCTATGTTTCAGGGTTCTATTCCTCCACACATGAAATGTGAAACTCTATACTATGCCTAAAATATTTAATTTAGTGTGTAAACTCTAATCCTCATTACAAATATTGCATGAGCTAAAAATGTGTGTTTATTAGTAAGATAGGATGGACCTCTTCAACACCCTATTATGAAGAGAGTTTCCTACATATCAATATTTAAGGAGGGATCAATCTTGATGTAATTCTCCCACCTAGTGCATGGTGCAAGTGTAATTGAAATATAGAATGAGAGTGGTATTGAATGCCTTGAGTGCACTTGAGTTTGGAAATCTTTGAAATTTGGGCTTAAGGCAACTATAGATGGTATTATATAGAAGTAGGATGTAATGGGGATCAATTACCTTGATTTTACTCAACTTTTTTCTTATTTGCATAGGCTTTTTCATCTATTTTTCATCTAATGGATAGAGGTCAAATAGTATTGTATTTATAGTGATCCATAGCTTGTGTAGATAATAAAATGTGCTTAAGCCAACCTTAGGAAGGGAATACATTTTAAAATATATTCATTTGGGAGAGTTAATAAAAGGGAAACATGCACCAATTTGGGTACACTAGTGTCATATGGCTCTAATGTCCTTAATGTGGCACTAATGTTCAGTTAGAAGGTTGTTAGACACAATGGGTTAGGATCTGGGAATGTAGTTTTGTGACTATGTTTGAGTTGACTAAAGATGTCTATGTTTTGCATAATGGCTAGAAAAGTGTGATAAAAGTCTAAGATAAGCCTATATCTAATCTAGGAAAAGGCTATCTCAAGAAACACTCTTAGCATCCAAATACCAATTTTAGGTGATTACAATCAACTTATGTCCATTCCTTTATATAGTTTGATATAGACCTATCTTAGGGCCCATTTTGATCACTTTTGACCACCTCACACACTCTTCTAAGTTGATTTATGACCCATGAATTAACTTATCCCTATCCTTATAAATTTTAACACCTTTTAGGCCCTACCTAACCCTTAACATAGTAAAATTACCCATTGTACAAGAGTGCACTACTCTAGTTTGATTTCCCCCCTCCTATATTATCAGAAAATAATGATTAATTTTTGAAATTCAAAGCTATTAAAAGTTTGGCCCATGTCCTTATTGATCCCCATTCAAGGATGTTCAATTATATTATTATATAAACACTATTAAAACCATTTTACAAACATGAGGTTTCCACACTAAAAAACACCAAAATCACACTTGCAATTGGGAGTAAATAATCTATTTCTCCAAATTTTGATTACATACAATCGTAGTAGCCAAGAGATAAAGTCAAAATATATTTTAAAAGTCACAAATCATGATTAAGACACTTAATATATATTTTAATAGTATCTAGAATATTAAACTATTTATTCACACACCACCTTAGAATAGGATAACTACATGAGGTTTGATCCCTCTTTGGAGTATTGGTATGTAGGAAATGCTCAACACATGTGGTGTTGAGGTTTTACCTCACTTTAATTGATGACTTATTTTTCCCCATTTATTTACATTGGTATTCTCATCATGAATTTAGGGTTTTGAAATGAAATTAGTTACATAATGGTGTCCATAATTAATCACAATATCTTGCACCAGATACATACTCTATATATAAAGTCATAAAGAACCCCAAAACCATGACTTCCTCACTACAAGTGGATAAAAGCACCCTAGGTTGAATAGGAACACCTCCCCTCTATTTTAATCTTCCCAACATGATTGTCCAATCCCAAGTTCAATTCCAAATTCTTGATTCTATTCATCAAACCTCTCTACACAATAATTTTTATACCTTGATTCATTGTGGAGGCATAATTTATATCCAAGTCTTTATTTTCTCTTTACACTTTTTTTCTATTTTTATAAATTTTATATAATACAATATTTTAACATCATTATATATTATAATTGTTATATTATTCCCCTAATTTTTCATAGTAGTGTTGTCATTTAGGTTTTTCACATAAATCCCAAATTTGATAAAACATACTAGTGAACCCATTTATTGTTCAAATATTGTCAAAATTAACCATATATGCTTATAGTGTTTTTATCCTCATTTTTTTTTCACATGATATTTTTTCATTTCTAGAATAAATAAATTTTATAATGATACAAAATTTCCAATATTTCATATAATATCATATTCAATCTAAAAAAATCTCTCTACTCCTTTAATAAGAAGGGCTATATTAGGTTGCATCCTAATTGAGCATACTCATATTTCAATTAGCCATAATATGGATAATAACAAAGGTGCACCAACACCTTTTATGGTGCCAAAACCTAATAAATATATGGAATTCAATTTTAATAATTTAGAAAATGAGCAAGATGATTAAGATAAGAGGGATCCTCATGATGAACATCATAATGTAGTCCCCATTCTAAATTGGTAACAAATTGGATTCAATAAAGAGGAATTTATGAAACGTTTTAGAGAAATAATTCATGTGAAACCCCATGATCATTGTACCATTATTTAAAAATGTATATCAAGAATGTGATCATGGCTAAATATTTTGAGATTACTCCTCCTTTGGATTCAAATTTTGTACCACCTGTCACAATGGGTAAAACTCAAGGGGTACAATCTACTACCTTGACAATTCTTACTACACTGCCTTTCACTATCACACATTTCTCTTCTCTTAATGTATAATCCCTTAATAAATATATCCAATATCTATATATGAAGGTATTACATTTAGATCAATGTGATTTAAAACCTAATCAAGCACTAGAGTATCCTGTGTTATTGAACACATCATTAGTGCAATATATAATAGTATATCCATTACATAAAAAGTTTGTGGTACCCAAGCTTACACTATATGATGGAAATGGTGACCCTAAAAAACATCTTTGATCATTTCACACATCATGTTTTGACTATGTGTCTAGTAACATATAATTGACTGAGTTATTCTCAAGAAGTCTCAAGGACTATGCATTACAATGGTTCTATGATTTACCACACCAATTAGTTCATACATTTAAACCCTTTCCCAATATTTTTAATTCTCATTTCTATATCAACATTATAAAAAATTTTCCTATTATCAAATGTCTCTAATAAAATATAAATATAATGAGCCTATCGCAGAATACATTTTAATATAAGATCATGTTATCCAAAATGACAAATCTTATGGAAAATAGATAATTACAAGATGATTTTACGCAAGGTTTACTTCCATCTCTTCATGAATCCATTATGTTCAAAAATTCAACTCATTGTCATATGTGTGCCATATATTAAAGGAAACAAAAGTGAAGTTACTAGCAATAAACAAGCTTAAGTACACAACCAATTCTAATGATAACATAAAAAAATTCAAAAATCCACCTTGAATTTTAAAATAGTCAACCAATAATAAGAATGGTAAAAAATAAAAAATTCCCATTATCTTATCATCTCCTCCATGAAGGCAATTCACTAACCTTCGAGAATCTACATATAAGTTTCTAAAAAACTATTGGAATGTAATATAATATCTCCCCCTCCCACTAAATAGGTTGATATGAATTGACCTATTCTAAAATGTTTTGACTAGAATAAAATTTGTGACTATAATAGTGTACCAAGCCATACTAATAACATATGTATCATTTTGAGACACAATATTCAGGATTTAATAGATGAAAACATCATTGATGTGGGTATACCAATAGAAAGTACAATAATACAACCAAGTGAAAGTAAATCAATGAAAATATATAGTAATCATTTTCCTCAGCACATGGATACCATTGATACATTAGGTATGTACTATACATATAATATGCACCCTCCACTAATTTCTTATGATTCCCATGTTGAGGAATAACATCATTAAAATGGTATAATAGGTGTTTATCATACATTAGTGCCATTTAGGCCACTCATCACACTTTTAGAGCATGATATAAATAATGATGACTCAGATTTATAATTTTATTTGTTTTTGAACATATTTATCACAATACTATTCAAAGTGCCATGGTTGATAATTATTCAAGTGTGAAAATGTGTACAAACACACTTCTTTATCATCTTGGATACACATATCGGGATATGATTCCCATAACTATGTTAATGAAAGGATTAAATGGTCATATTCAAAGCTCCATGAGTGAGATTAATTTAAAATTATAGGTTGTTCTTGTGCATGTGTCTACCAAATTCACAATAGTACCCAATATAAGGATCTTTGACATTTTATTAGGACACCATTCGATTCAACAAATTCACATAGTTCCTTATATATTTCACATATGATTGAGATACATATATGGTAATGAATTCATTATAGTTCCATGGATCCCTTATGACTACTCTGTTCTAAAAAAATATTTAACTACCATATAATAGCCTTCAGTTGAGCCACCATAAAAGGTACAACCTACTTGGATATTTTCATAGCATATATCTAGACATCCATAGAGGCCTATCCTATAGATGACCCTTTATTAGATATTTGTCAAAGGTTATTTAGATCCACTCTATATTATAACACATTCTCAGTTGGTATTATAGATTATTAGGGTTAGTTTACATAAGGAACCAACACATGCTTCACCTAATTTGATATTGGCTCCAATAATCCCAACAATTCAACAAAATCATTATGGCAGTGATAGTTATTGCACATTTTGTCATCCACATTCATATACTATATTAAGATCAGAGCAATAATCACAACACACACCTTTTCAATCACAAAAGGTCATAATTCCTTTTCTTGACATAATTCTAGTTGATTATGAGTCCAGTAGCTCCATGAATCTAAATGGAACCATCAGTGTTTGGTAGGGTGTTAAAGAAAATGTCTAAGAGGATAGAAACATCATGGGTTCTATGGGCTATAGGAGGTCTATAGTGGCTCTCCAATTTTTCATATTGCACCAGGCTATGGATAGACTTATAAACCAAGTCAAGGCTAATACAAAGGAATGCACAAAGTGTATACGAACTTATAGTGGGTCCAACCATAGCAAAGTAAGTGATTAAAACTATATTAAGGATTATATAAATAAGAAAGAAGAAATAATACTAAGTGAAATACAATAGTTAATGAAATGTAAATCTAGAAACTAAGGCACTTTGAGTTCTAAAGAAAGATGTTTTGGGAAATAAAGACATTTTAAAGTAAGGGTTCAAGATCATGCCTATTCTAGATTTGAGCTATCTTTCAATGTAATACTATTATCTTATAGCAATATAATATTTCTATTTTTAGTAAAAGAGAGAAAGAGAGAGGGTTTGCATAATTTTCTAGCTTGTCTACAATGCAAAGGAGAAATTTTTTGAAGAGAGTAAAAACATATAATAAATGAATATTTTAGGTAGTCAAATTACTCTTTAGACATGCACAATACAAGAAACTTCAAAAACTATGCTAAGCAAGATATCCAACAACTAGTTTTCTAAAACAAAATAAACCCTAGCATGTATACTACTAAAAGTAACCAAATAACTCCACTTCATAAACCAAAGTACCCTTATATCAAAATCAAAGATATGTGCAGACTTTATACCAACTGATTATCCAAGACATAAGACAAGAGGGGAATAAGATCAGGTTGTGTGTAGGCTAAGTCCAGACCAAGATCCAAAGCTATGGAAGAGATGAATGAGAAACCACCAATCTGTGAGAGGCAATGCAAGGAGCATAAGCGATAGGTGAAATGGAGTCTTGAGGAGGTAAGGAGTGGTCCACAAGCTTCAAGAACACTATCAATAACAAAGATAATCACCAATGTAAGAAGCAGTAAATTAGGGCATCCCTTTTCACAAAGAAAGCAATTGTGCTAAGCAAGAATCAAGAGAGATTTAAGGAGGCAACCAAGCTTTCAATGTGATATGATCAATGGAGATGATCAAAGCATAGATGCAATAAAAATAGAGTAAGAGTGAATTGAATCATTAAATGAGTGAGTAAAAATTCCTATATCCAACCCTAATCTATCAACAAGTCAAAAAACTAGCCATTTTCAAGAACTAAAAATATAACAGAAAACATTACCTATACTTACCAAATAAGGATGGTAGTGGAAAGATGTCAACAACACAATACACAACTAAAAGTGAAAATGCTACATGATCTAGAATCTAAATCTAGCTCCATCTCTAGATCCTACAAAATGGAAACACAAGTGATATCAAATCAAATCATACTATCCAAAATGGCATTCACCAAGGCATCAACCCTAGTATTCTCCCTACAAGGGATGTTAGTGAACTAAATATTATTTAATAAGGAGAGAAAATCATGCACTACTTAAAAGAGGGGGATCAACTCAAAGCTAAAGATGACCTAGACATCAATGAGTTGAGACATGGCTAAGAGTGACTTGGAGAACAACTGCACATAGCACATGCCTAACTCACAGGCATTAGTCAAAGCACTAATGATTGTGTGATAATGACATTATTCATCTCATTGATCAATAAATTACCAACCACAACAAGATCATGTCCCCATGGATCATCAATAACCCAAACCATAGTTGTAGGTCCTGGGTTACCTCTACTATTGCCATCGGTGTGAATAACCACTGAAAGGTGCACCATGATGTGGTTTGAGAATGCAAGATGAGAAACTACAAAAGTTTTATATCAAATCAAGGTGGTGTAAGTGAGATCCAAAGGGAAACCAATAATGAAACCAAGCCACAATCACATAAATTGACCAATACCAACTATGGAAAGAGGTAACAAAGGTAAGTGGGGGAAAGTTCAGAGAAGATGAAGACTAGTCGACAAGACCAAAGCAAGTCTTGAACCATCATAGCTAGCTAACACCTATAACCTATAACCATGATGAAAAAGAGAGAGAGGAAGTTAGAATAGATTGACTATATACAAATAGAGAAATGATTAACTAAAAGAAGTATAGAAAGTAAATTTCATCCCTAGGTGCCCATGAAATGAGACATAGGATTGGAAGGTCAGCAAGGACTTGAGAAGGGGTCCTGAGGACCGAAATAAGATAGAGTAGGCCCAAAGAAGACTAGGATTAAAAAATAGAGACAACCAATGTGCTCAAAATGTGATAAAACCTTTAAGATAAGGTCTCATTGTCTAAAATGCACCATTAAGCAAAAAACCCAAAAAGGGCACACTAAAACATTGAAAAAGAGGCTAAAAAGAGGAAAAAAGAGAGAAAATACATCATTTTCACTTTGAGAGAGCTTGAAGAGAGACCACAAGAAACACACTGCCTAAATAGAGTTAATAAGGACATGGAAGGACACCAAATATGAACAAAATGGTTTGGGTAAGTCCTTTGAAAAATATTTTTCAATTTTATTCAAATTTTTGGGGTTTGGGAGGCCCTAATGTCATTTTTTCATTCTAGATGAATCAGATGAAATGAGAGTTGAAAATGATGGGCTCAAGCATAGATAAATTAGTACCAATGAGAGACTCTCACGTGGCCTAGGGAGGGAGAACTGGGGAGTGTAAGGGATCCCTAGGACATCCCATGCAGGGCTATGACTTGGTTGGGCTAGGCCAAAACCTTATAGTGGGGCAGGAAAAAAGATAGCAATAGATTAAAAAAGCATGTTTTTTAGTTCATTATACCTTTTTCATAGCCAATATGCTAAATTGGTTACATCTTTCTCACTTGTGTAGATATGTTGTAGAGTGATTATACCAAAGGAGGGGGACCCTTCACAAGTGAGAGAGTAGTAGGCATGGATGGATAGGCTATGTGAGGTGTCCAACCAAGAGAGAGTACCGTCATGGCTAGCTAAGGAGGTGGATGCTCTACCTATAGAGGTTCAATCATGCCTGTGGAGTGAAGGACTTTGGAGGCTGGTACACATACCATCCTTGCATTATTCTAATGACCTAGTTAATGCATTGGTCACCACATGGATACTTGAGAGGCACATGTTCTAGTTAAAGCCCAAGTTAGAGGTTATCCTTAGCATAGATAATGTATACTAGCTTTATGAGGAGAGCATATGGATAGAAAGATATACCTATCACTAGTGTAGGATGCAGTGGTAGTAGATATCTACTTGGTGGGACCCTATGCTTAGTAGAATAGCCACAGGGTTTAGATCACATAATAGTCATCAGGGGTTCCACCACTCAAGATAATGATAGCAAGTATCTTATTTAGGATGATCTACATTAGCCATAATATATGATGACTACCACTATCTTAGATAGGAATTATCCAACACATAGAGGGAGGCCAAAGATATGCTTGGTACCAGTACATCTTGGGCAGACTATAGTAGCAACTAGATCACATTTGGTGCATAGGAGTGGGAAGACTGACACAACTAATCTTAATCATATATTAGGCCTATGAGAGGATCCCACTAATGAGGTTGAGAGTACCATATGGAAGTGATGCATACCTATCACTATAGATAGGCACAATATGGGATACAAAGTTCATAGATAGGGTTGGGCCCATAAGAACCATCCTAGATTCAGATATAATAGAGAGCTATGTCTGTGATCCATATGGGTTTATGATATGGATGTAATGTTAGAGGTGTATATGGGCATGGATGATTTTTGAGATTCATAAGTGCCATACCTTCATCTTAGGATGTAAGCAATGGTGGTAAGAGAGAGACATGCCCAACACAAGCCAACTGGAGCTGAGCACAATTGGTAGCCATGATAGAGTGAGAGGGGAAATGGTGAAGAGAGACCACTATGATGAGGGCTACTACCACTATGGGGAGCATAAACTACAAGGGTTCCATAAGATTTCATTCACACTACCAAGTAAGACTAGTTTATTTTTTAGATAACACTATATCTTTATTTTCATCCTAAGCAAGAGATGTATATGTAGATAACATATATGTTGTGTGTGTGTGTGTTTTTAGGAGACCTACCTAGTTAGACTATACATTAGGTAGACCTACTACTGAGGGAGCTATTCCTTAATGTAAGGGTACACCATTGATGGAATGAGTACCGCATCTACCAATCAGGGTAGAACCACATACCCAGTTCTTATATTTGGGTGTATGATCCTCTCTTGAGTTAGTGAGGGCATAACATAGGATTACATAGATAGAGGTTGAGTTAGTGTGGAACGAGGGAATTTTAGTGAACTATAGGGTATTAGTGGTGGAAACTAAGGCAATAATAGTGAGATCGAAGGTCAAGATCGATCAGCTATAAGCTGAGCTAGCTGAAGAGTAGACCAAAAGCACTGGGGCACTTGGAGTGAGGGCAGACCAGTTGGTTTCACTAGAGGAGACTATAGCTCAACTAGTTGAGAGGCAAAGATTCAGATCTCTACCTAGAGTATGAATATTATAGAGACTACCTAGTTATAGGCTGACTGGGTTTGCATATATAGCCACACCCATGGCATATTTTGGTGACTGCAAGCCCATGTGATGTACCTAGAGAAATATATATATATATATATATATATATATATATATATATATATATAATGATTAGCACATGTGTGTATATGATTTTGTGTGTGATATGCATGATTCATCTGACATAGACTATTAGATACAATGTGATTAGATAGTAGATACTAATAATTAAGAACCCAAGTGCACACACATATACAAATGACATAGAGGTAGTGGTGAGAAAAGAGAGGAAAGGCTCACCTTACCACCATAAGAAAAATTATGGAGGGCCATGTAGGCCATAGACATGAGATGTCTTTAGGAAAAACTTGTTGATCGGATGCTATAGGGGCTCACCTTTGAGGGTCAAGAGATGATATGTCTTATTGTTGAGAGAGTTAATGATAACAAAAGGGCCAAACCACTTGTGAGAAATATTACCCTTCTTATGGTTCTCCTTTTCAAAAATGAAGACCATATCACCAACCTTTAAAGGGAGAGGATGCAAAAAAAATTGGAATTTGATGCACTAACGATGCTAGTAATCATGATTATACTCAAGAGTGGCCAAACATCACTCATCTAACTACTCAAACTTGATAAGATGACCAGTGCATTATTCCTCACTAAAAAGAGATAAAAAGGTCTTAACCCATCATGATGGTATTAATACCTCCAATGGAAGAACATCCTTAGACCCATACATGATAGATTATGGGGTTATTAGTGTAGGTTTTTATTTTTCCCCATTATTTAATTAGGAAAATTATATTTTTGCATACATGGAGTTTTCCTACATATATGGGATATGATAGCTTATGTGGAGATGTGTGTCATAGATGTGGCATAGGTGTCATAAGAATGTCATAAGTAACTCCCTTGATGGGAGTTACTTCTCTATTCTTAGCACCTTGTCACCACCTTTCATGGAGGAGTTACAGTCTATTCTTGGGGTGCCTTGACCACCTTTTGTGGAGGAGTTACTAATGTGCTCTCATATATGTATTATTCACTTTGGCCATCTCATGTTAATCAGATATTTGGTTTTCTCCTATTTGTCTTGTGCAATTTATCTTCTTGTATGGTTTCAAATTGCTTTAGCATCTATGTGATGTGCACTAGCTTCATCTCATGTGATCAGGTCTCCATTGCATTCGCATTATCTAGATTCTAGAAACAACTCCGATATGGTATCAGAGCCACCCCGATAATCATGTGTCTGGTTATGCTATTAGTTTATTCTAAAATTATTACTTTGCTTTCTTAGTAGTTTTATGTTTAAATCCATTGCATTTGAGAGTTTTGGTAGAGTTTCTTGAAAACTCAAGCAAATCCATAAAAAAATATGTTAAAAAAATTACTTCTGTTGAGTTTCATTCAGATCTCCCTTTAGATATCTGAGTTAAAACTTGTCAAGACAACTTGAATAGATCTGTTGCGGCTACAACAAGGCAATTTGTGAGAATATTAGTAGCTTGGCATCCTTTTCTAGTAGCTTGGTGTCCATTTCCATCAACTTGGCATCCTTTTCTAGCAGCTTGGCATCCATTTCTAGCATCTTGGCATCCTTTTCCAGCAGCTTGGCGTCATTTCCAATAGCTTGGCATCTATTTCCAGTAGCCTGGCTTCCTTTTCCAATAGCTTGGCATCCTTTTCCAGCAATTTGACATCTTTCTTTTCTGCATAAACTTTGTCTCTTCCCTGCTGTGCATTGAGATCTATCAGGTCTGTAGATTCAATATTTTTTTTGTCCAGCAAAATCAAAACTGTGCCTTTTTTTGGTAAGAGAATTCTGCCACCCTATTTTTTAAAAAATGGCGCCCCTTCCTTGTTTGGCGTCCCATGTGGGCCATTAAATACTTCGTCATCCACTTCATTCTATCTTTTACTTTGTTTTTTAGTTAAAATTGACTAATAAAAAAAATCAGTCAATTTGACTGAATATGAAGTATTTTAGACAATTTGAAATTTTGGGGGTTTAAATTTAAACTTGTATCTTTGCTTGTCGAAGATGAAAGGTGAGGCCCGGGTTGACAGGGGGCCAATTCTCCCTCATAAAGAACTCCTTTCAATTCCTCACTCCGTTCTGAATCCAATGAGTGGTTGGAAGGCCACTTTCTCTCTCAAAATAGGCATTTTTAAAATGTTTTAGTGCTTTTTTTAAAAAAACACTAGTTTATGGGAAAATTGAATCTTTAATATCTTGCAAACGGTAGCTTGGATTCGGGTGCCATTTTTTGCAAAAATGTTTGTATTTTAATTCTCTATAGTGTAGGCTTGTTATTTGTTAAAAACACATTAGTTTATAAAGTTCTTAAAATCTAGGTCTCTCGGGACGCATTTTCGGTTGAGTCCGACATCATGTTTCCTTAAAGTCTTGCATTGATTTATCTAAGACACATTCTCAACTGAGCTCAACGTATTTTGAGTGTGCACTTACATATTTGGAGGGGATAAACATTTTAGGGGGGTGTGTTTGCTTTCCACAACTTGCAAATCTTTGCTTTCATTCTCTTTTATGCATAAATTCACAACTTGCAATCAACACAGCTTCACCTAAACTTAGCTTAAAATTGATTATTTTCAACTTAAACCCCTAATTCCATTTAACTATCATGAATGGAAGGTTAAAATTTCAATCATTCTTAGAATCAAAGGGTTCTATAGGATCACCATGGGTACTGAAGTAAAACCCAACACTGATGCTGAAAAAAGGTCAAGTGGTATAACTGTAGTGATGAAACCTATGGATTACTGAGCTTGTCCATGTCTCCAAAACATATCTTCCATTTTGAAACCTCCAAGACTCCCAAAGACATATGGGACACCTTAGAACTCTTATTTGGGAAGCTTGATGAGATGAGAGGTCATGAGCTCGAAAACGAACTCATAAGTCTAAGTCCTAGCAACTTTGACAACCTACAAACTTATTCACTAAGTTTAAGGCCCTTAGATTGAAATTGAAAGAATGTGGGATAGAGAAGAAATATGATCAACTCATCCTTTCTATTCTCACAAAGTTAGGTCCAAGCTATTCAGTCTTTGTCTCCACTTTCCATGCCACAAAAAGTGCCCTTCGCACTACATGGAAAATGCCTTCTTTAGATTCATTCATTACCAACTTAACTAGGGAGCAAGATAAACTAATCCAAATGGGCACAATGAAGTCTACTCAACCCCAATCTTTGATATCTAGAAATGGTAAGGATAAGACTTCAACAAAGGAGAAGAAGAAAAAGAACAAGGACCAGGAGAAGAAGAAAGAAAACAACAATCCTACCAAAAACAACACTGAGTCTTCTTCCTTCAATGCTAAACCTAAGAAGGAGAAGGTTAAGTGTGCCTTTTGTAAAAAGATAGGGCATGATGAACACAAATTCATGAAGAAACAAATAGATCACCTAACTCATCTTCTAGAGAAGCACAACATAGGTGTTCCTGAGTCCATCAAGTAGAATTCATCTACACAAGATTCTACCAAGGCAAAAGGCAAGGGTAAGGAGAAAGAAAAGGGAAAGGCCCTTGTAGCAACTACAGCTTCTACAACATCATGGGTCATTGATTTCAGTGCTTCTCACCACATGGGCTCTTCACTAGTTGAGTTTTCATCTTTAGAGCCTTGTAGCATGACTTTAATTAGTTTGGGTGATGACACATCAGTTACTATTGTAGGGAGAGGGTCAGTTGAAATGGAAGGAGGAACATTCAATAATGTTCTAAGTGTTCCTTCTCTTTCAACCAATCTCCTATCAGTGTACCAAATCACTCACATTGGTTGGGGCATGAGACAAGGCATGATG
Organism: Torreya grandis; assembly: GCA_037957365.1. Classification (NCBI taxonomy): domain Eukaryota; kingdom Viridiplantae; phylum Streptophyta; class Pinopsida; order Cupressales; family Taxaceae; genus Torreya; species Torreya grandis. The sequence goes on along the minus strand of JARHVA010007544.1, from coordinate 35,972 downwards.
AACATAAATCCATGAAGAAACAAATAGGTCACCTAACTCATCTTCTAGAGAAGCACAACATAGGTGTTCCTGAGTCCAGCAAGCAGAATTCATCTACCCAAGATTCTACAAAGGCAAAAGGCAAGGGTAAGGAGAAAGAAAAGGGCAAGACCCTTGTAGCAACTGCAACTTCTACAACATCATGGGTCGTTGATTTGGGTGCTTCTCACCACATGGGCTCTTCACTAGTTGAGTTTTCATCTTTAGAGCCTTGTAGCATGACTTCAATTAGTTTGGGTGATGACACATCAATTTTTGTTGTAGGGAGAGGGTCAATTTAAATTTAAAGAGGAACATTCAATAATGTTCTAAGTGTTTCTTTTCTTTCAGCCAATCTCCTATCAATGTATCAAATCACTAACATTGGTCGAGGTATGAGAGTTGAATTTTCACTAGATTCAGTGACTATCAGGGAGTTGCATAGTGATACTACAGTAGCAGTAGGTAAGGCAGATCACTAAGCAAGGTTATACACCTTCTCACATTTTACACCAGATTCTTCTCCAATAGCATTTCTGACTCATTCAAATGAAGTTAGCAAATTATGGCATGAGTGGTTTGGCCACCTTAACTATTGCTACCTTGAGCAAATTTCCAAACATGACATGGTCATTAGCTTGCCTCGTGTCCCATTCTCAAAAGGACTTTGTGAGGGTTGCTCCCTTGAGAAGCATCCAAAAGCAAAATTTGACAAAGGCAAAGCTTGGAGGGCTTCATAACCTTTGGAGTTAGTCCACATTGATGTATCAAGACCCTTTCCCAAACCATCTTTTGCAAGGGCCAAGTACATCCTCACTTTCATTGATGATTTATCTAGGTACACTTGGATATATTTTCTCAAACAAAAGTTTGAAGTGTTTCAAATTTTCTAGACTTCAAGGCTCTTGTTGAGAAACAAAGTGAGAAATCCATCAAGGTTCTTCAAACTGATAATGGAGGGGAGTATGTCAGCAATAGGTTTGAGCAGTTTTACACCATAGAGGGGATTGATTTTTAGTGCACAGTCACTTACAGTCCTTCACAAAATGGGGTTGTAGAACACAAAAATAGATTCTTAAAATAAATGGGTAGCTATATGATTCACTCCAAATCCTTAGCACCATAGTACTAGGCTGAAGCTATTAATTGTGCTTGCTACATTCAAAATAGGGTTCCTCACAAAGCTTTGAAAGGGATAGCACCCTTTGAAGCTTGGCATAAAATGAAACCTGATGTTGAGCACCTTAGAGTTTTTAGATCCCTAGCCATGGCCCACATACTGAAAAAGAAATGCAAAGCTATGGAATGTCAGTCCAAGCCTTGCATCTTTGTAGGATATCCAGATGGTATTAAGGGGTATCACCTTCTAGACCTGATCACTCATGAGTTGTTCATTGAGAGAAGTGTCCACTTTTAGGAGAGTCTTAGAGACTCAACACTTGGCACTTCTTCTCCCTCATCAGATCTACTTCTTCATGATGATTCCTCGTCAGATTTAGATCAGCCATAGTAGGTTCTTGAGCTAGAGACATCTTATTTTTTGAGTTCAGACAGTGAGGACAGTGATGTAGAGGTATCCACCTCTACTCAGTCAGAGGATGAGGAGTTAGCACCTGACTCACCCACTTTTGGGCCACTTTGCGCTAGATAGACACTTGAGAGAGCTAGCACTTGGGTAGGAGATCCCGTAGATGACAAACGTACTAGGGGGTATTTTTAGAGAGATCCACATGCCTTGTTTGCTTTAGTTTTAGATCCACAAACTTTTTGAGAGGCATCGGGGTACCTGAGTGGGATAGTGCTATGGAGGAAGAATATTCTTCCTTAATCAAAAATCACACTTGGGATTTGACTTCACTTCCTAAGGGAAGAAAGATGGTTCGATGTAGGTGGATATATTAGACCACGTTTGTAGTAGATGGATCAATTGATAAGTACAAGGTGTAATTGGTTGCCAAGGGTTTCTCACAAGTGGTAGACAATGACTACTCAGAGACCTTTACACCTATTGCAAAGATGACTTCTATCTGACTCACCTTCGCTATTGCCATAGCACATGGTTGGGATGTGCACTAGATGGATGTGAAGTGTGCCTTTCTTCATGGAGACCTAGAAGAGGAGATCTACATGTAGTAGCCGCCAAGATTTGTTTAGGATTCTTCCTTAGTATGCAGACTTAAGAAATCTATCTATGGCCTCAAACAGGTCCCTCAGGCTTGGTATGCCAAGATGGATTCCTTCCTTCTGACAGTGGGTTTCACTAGGTGACATTCTGACCCCAATGTCTACTTCTTACGGCAGGATGATTCGCTCCTAATTTTGGTTATATATGTTGATGACCTTTTGATCACCAGGAGTTCTTCATCTGCTATTGCAGTAGTGAAGGCATCTCTCTAGGATATATTTGACATGACAGACTTGGGTTTGTTGCTCTACTTCCTTGGCATCGAGATCTCACAGTCAGATTTTGGGATTTCTCTTGCATAGCCTAGGTATGCTCTTGACTTGTTGGCTCAGTTTCACAAGGCTGATTATAAGCCATCTTCGACTCCCGTTCTACCAGGAGTCAAGATTGAGGCTGACTGTTCTTCACCATTGGTTGATGCCACTCGGTATTAACAACTTGTTGGTAGTCTCATCTACCTAACTCACATTAGGCCTAACATATCATATATAGTGGGACTTGTCTCCAAATTTATGTAGGAACCTCATGAGCTACATTGGAAAGAAGCTAAGAGGATCTTGCATTACATACAGGGTTCACATAGATATGGGATTCATTATAGATTTGGCATAGAGGTTGACTTGGTTGGATATATAGATTCAGACTAGGCTGGCAATTCATAGACTCACAAGTCCACTTTTAGCTACAATTTCTCTCTAAGTTCTGGTCCTATCAATTAGTCTAGCAAGAATCAAAATGCCATTGCTATATCATCCATAGAGGCAAAGTACAAGGGAGCTGTTAATGCAACTACTAAGGCTATTTGGCTTTAGGTGATTCTTTCTGAGTTTGGCATTCCTATTAGGAAGCCCACCATCATTTATTGTGACAACCAGAGTACCATTCAGATTTACCAAAATCTAGTTCAACACCAATGGACCAAGCACATAGATATTTACATGCATTTCATTCGAGAGCTTATTCATAGTTAGGGCATTGACTTGATATTTGGTCAGTATTTGGAGCAGGTTGCAGACATCTTCACTAAACCTTTCACTGAGAGCAAGTTCATTCATCTACGAGCTCTTCTTGGGGTGCAGTCCACATCTGCAGTAGCATCATCTTTGGGGGGGGAGGTTTTTCCTACGGGTTTTCTCTTTTTCTCTATCTTATGGGAGATTTCATTTGTACATGGGTACCTCATCAGGCATAGTTGCCAAGACCCATTTTATATTTCCACACTGCACACCTAAGTTGCGCTTATGGGGGGGTATTAGTGTAGGTTTTTATTTTTCCCTATTATTTAATTAGGGAAATTATATTTGTACATACATGGAGTTTTTCTACATTTGTGGGATAGGCTAGCTTACATAGAGATGTGCATCATAGATGTGTCATAAGTGTCATAAGAATGTCTTAAGTAACTCCCTTGATGGGAGTTACTTCTCTATTCTTAGCACTTTATCACCACCTTTCATGGAGGAGTTACAATCCAATCTTGGGCTACCTTGACCACCTTTTGTGGAGGAGTTATTTATGTGCTCTCATATATGTATTCTTCACTTTGGCCATCTCATGTTAATCAGATATTGGGTTTTCTCTTATTTGTCTTGTGCAATTTATCTTCTTGTATAATTTCAAATTGCTTTAGCATCTATGTGATGTGTATTAGCTTCATCTCATGTGATCATGTCTCCATTGCATTCGCATTATCTAAGATTCTGGCAACAACTCCGATATGGTATCAGAGCCACCCCGGTAATTGTGTGTCTAGTTATGCTATTAGTTTATTATGAAATTCTTACTTTGCTTTCTTAGTAGTTTTTTGTTTAACTCTGTTGCATTTGAGAGTTTTGGTAGAGTTTCTTGAAAAATCATACAAATCCATACAAAAATCTATTAAAATTACTTCTATTGAGTTTCATTCAGATCTCCCTTTAGATATCTGAGGTAAAATTTGCCAAGACATCTTGTATAGATCTATTGTGGCTACAGCAAGGCAATTTATGGAAATATCAGCAGCTTGGCATCCTTTTCCAGCAGCTTGGCATCCATTTCCAATAGCCTAGCATCCTTTTCCAACATCTTGGCATCTATTTCCAATAGCTTGGCATCCTTTTCCAGCAACTTGGCATCCATTTCCAACAGCTTGGCGTCTGTTTCCAGCAGCCTAGCATCCTTTTCCAAAAGCCTGGCGTCCTTTTCCAGCAGCTTGGCATCTTTTTTCTCTTGCATAAACTTTATCTCTTCCCTGCTGTGTGTTGAGATCTGTTAGGCCTGCAAATTCAATATTTTTTTGCCCAACAAAATCAGAACTATGCCTTTTTTTGGTAAGATAATTCTGCCACCCTATTTTTTTTGAAAATGGCACCCCTTCCTTGTTTGGCATCCCATGTGGGCCATTAAATACTTGGCCATCCACTTCATTCTGTCTTTTACTTTTTTTTTTAGTTAAAATTGACTTATAAAAAAAAATCAGTCAATTTGACTGAATATGAAGTATTTTAGACAATTTGAAATTTTGGGGATTTAAATTTAAACTTGTATCTTCGCCTGTCGAAGACGAAAGGTGAGGCCCGAGTTGGCAGGAGGCCAATTCCCCCTCACAAAAAACTCCTTTGGATTCTTTGCTCTGTGTCGAATCCAACGAGTGGTTGGAAGGCCACTTTCTCTCTTAAAACAGGCATTTTTTTAATGTTTTAGTGCTTTTTTTGCAAAAACACTAGTTTACGAGAAAATTGAATCTTTAATATCTTGCAAATGGTAGCTCAGATTTGGGTGCCATTTTTCTCAAAAGTGTTTTTATTTCAATTATATACAGTGTAGGCTTGTTATTTGTTAAAAATGCACTAATTTATAAAGTGCCTAAAATTTGGGTCTCCTAGGACACATTTTTCGCTGAGTCTGATGTCCTGTTTGCTTAAAGTCTTGCACTGATTGTTCTAAGACACATTCTCGGCTGACCCCAACATATTTTGAGCATGCATTTACATATTTGGGGGGCTCAAAATTTTTAGAGGGTGTGTTTGCTTTTCACAACTTGCAAATCTTTGCTTTCATTCTCTTTTATGCATAAATTCACAACTTGCAATCAACACAACTTCACCTAAACATAGCTTAAAATGGATTCTTTTCAAATCAAACCCCTAACACCCTTCAACTATCATGAATGAAAGGTTAAAATTTTAATCATTCTTAGAAGTAAAGGGTTGTATAGGATAACCATGGGTACTAAAGTATAACCCAGCACTGATGCTTAAAAGGTCAAGTGGTACAACCGTAGTGATGAAACCTATGAATTACTGAGCTTTTCCATGTCTCCAGAACTTATCTTCCATTTATAAACTTCCAAGACTCCAAAAGATATATGGGACACCTTATAACTCTTATTTGGGAAGCTTGATGAGATGAGAGGTCATGAGCTCGAAAATGAACTCATAAGTCTAAGTCCTAGCATCTTTGACACCCTACAGACTTCTTCACTAAGTTTAAGGCCCTTAGATTGTAATTGAAAGAATGTGGGATAGAGAAGAAACATGATCAACTCATCCTTTATATTCTCACAAAGTTAGGTCTAAGCTATTCAGTCTTTGTCTCCACTTTTCATGCCCCAAAAAGTGCCCTTCGCACTACATCGAAAATGCATTCTTTGGATTCACTCATTGCCAACTTCACTAGGGAGCAAGATAAACTGATCCAAATGGGCACAATGAAGTCTACTCAACCCCAAGCTTTGATAGCTGGAAATGGTAAGGATAAGACTTCAACAAAGGAGAAGAAGAAAAAGAACAAGGATCAGGAGAAGAAGAAAGAAAACAATAATCCTACCAAAAACAACACTGAGTCTTCCTCCTCCAATGCTAAACTTAAGAAGGAAAAGTTTAAGTGTGCCTTTTGTAAAAAGACAGGGCATGATGAACACAAATTCATGAAGAAACAAATAGATCACCTAACTCATCTTCTAGAGAAACACAACATAGGTGTTCCTAAGTCCATCAAGCAGAATTCATCTACCCAAGATTCTACCAAGGCAAAAGGCAAGGGTAAGGAGAAATAAAAGGACAAGGCCCTTGTAGCAACTTTAGCTTCTACAACATCATGGGTCATTGATTCGGGTGCTTCTCACCATATGGGCTCTTCGCTAGTTGAGTTTTCATCTTTAGAACCTTGTAGTATGACTTCAATTAGTTTGGGTGATGACACATTAGTTTCTGTTGTAGGGAGAGGGTCAGTTGAAATGAAAGGAGGAACATTCAATAATGTTCTAAGTGTTCCTTCTCTTTCAACCAATCTCCTATTAGTGTACCAAATCACTCACATTGGTCATGGCATGAGAGTTGAATTTTCACAAAATTTAGTGGCAATCAGGGAGTTGCATAGTGATACTAAAGTGGTAATCGGTAGGGCAGATCACTAAGCAAGGTTATACACCTTCTCACATTTTTCACCAGATTCTTCTCCAATAGCATTACTGACTCATTCAGATGAAGTTAAACAATTGTGGCATGAGCGGTTTGGCCACCTTAACTACCACTACCTTGAGCAACTTTGTAAACATGACATGGTCATTAGATTGCCTTGTGTCCAATTCTCAAAAGGACTTTGTGAGGGATGCTCCCTTGGGAAGCATCTCGAAGCAAAATTTGACAAAGGCAAAGCTTGGAGGGCTTCACAACCTTTGGATTTAGTCCATAGTGATGTATCAGGACCCTTTCCCAAACCATCTTTCATAAGGGCCAAGTACATCCTCACTTTCATTGATGATTTATCTAGGTATACTTGGATATATTTTCTCAAACAAAAGTTTGAAGTGTTTGAAAATTTTCTAGACTTCAAGGCTCTTATTGAGAAACAAAGTGAAAAATCCATCAAGGTTCTTTGAACTGATAATGGAGGGGAGTATGTCAGCAATAGGTTTCGGTAGTTTTGCACCACAGAGGGGATTTATTTGCAGTGCACAGTCACTTACAGTCCTTCACAGAATGGGGTTACAAAATGCAAAAATAGGTTCTTAAAAGAGATGGGTAGCTGTATGATTCACTCCAAATCCTTAGCACCACAATACTGGGCTGAAGCCATCAATTGCGCTTGCTACATTCAAAATAGGGTTCCTCACAAAGCTTTAAAAGGGATAACACCCTTTGAAGCTTGGCATAAAAGGAAACCTGATGTTGAGCACTTAGAGATTTTGGATCCCCAGCCATGGCCTGCATACTGAAGAAGAAATGCAAAGCTATGGAATGTCAATCCAAGCCTTGCATCTTTGTAGGATATCCAGATGGTATTAAGGGGTATCGCCTTCTAGACCCAATCACTTATGAGTTGTTCATTGAGAGAAGTGTCCACTTTCAAGAGAGTCCTAGAGACTCAACACTTGGCACTTCTTCTCCCTCATCGGATCTACTTCTTTATGATGATTCCTCATTAGATTCAAATCAGCCACAACATGTTCTTGAGCCAGAGACATCTTCTTCTTTGAGTTCAGATAGCAAGGATAGTGATGCAGAGGCATCCACCTCTAGTTAGTCAAAGGATGAAGAGTTAGCACTTGACTCGCCCACTTCTTGGCAACTTTGGGCTAGACAGACACTTGAGAGTGTTGAGACTTGGGTAGGAGATCCCACAGATGATAGACATACTAGGGGAATTTTTATAGAGATCCACATGCCTTCTTTGCTTTAGTTTTACATCCACGGACTTTTTGAGAGGCATCGGGGGTACCTGAGTGGGATAGTGCTATGGAGGAAGAATATTCTTCCTTAATCAAAAATCACACTTGGGATTTGACTTCACTTCCTAAGGAAAGAAAGATGGTTTGATGTAGGTGGATATATCATACCCAGTTTGTAGTAGATGGATCGATTGATAAGTACAAGGTGCGATTGGTTGCCAAAATTTTCTCACAAGTGGTAGGCATTGACTACTCAGAGAACTTTGCACCCATTGCAAATATGACTTCTATCTGACTCACCTTGGCTATTGCCATAGCACATGGTTGGGATGTGCACCAGACGGATGTGAAGTGTGCCTTTCTTCATGGAGACCTAGAGGAGGAGATCTACATGGAGTAGCTGCCAAGATTTGTTCAAGATTCTTCCTTAGTATGAAGACTTAGGAAATCTATCTTTGGCCTCAAACAGGCCCCTCGAGCTTCATATGCCAAGATGGATTCCTTTCTTCTCATAGCGGGTTTCACTAGGTGCCATTCTGACCCCAATGTCTACATCTTATGGCAAGATGATTTGCTCCTAGTTTTGGTTATATATATTGATGACCTTTTGATCACTAGGAGTTCTTCTTCTGCTATTGTAGCAGTGAAGTCATCTCTCTAGGATATATTTGACATGACAGACTCATTTTTGTTAAACTACTTCCTTGGCATCGAGATCTCACAGTCAGATTTAGGGACTTCTCTTGCACAGCCTAAGTATGCTCTTGACTTATTGGCTCGATTTCACATGGCTGATTGCAAGCCATCTTTGACTCCCTTTCTATCAGGAGTCAAGCTTGAGGCTGACTGTTCTTCACCATTGGTTGATGCCACTTGGTATCGATAACCTGTTAGTAGTCTCATCTACCTGACTCACACTAGGCTTGACATATTATATATAGTGGGAATTGTCTCTAAATTTATGCAAGAACCTCATGAGCTGCATTGGAAGGTAGCTAAGAGGATCTTGCATTACATACAGGGTTCACATAGATATGGGATTCATTACAGGTTTGGCATAGAGGTTGACTTGGTTGGATATACAGATTCAGATTGGGATAGCAATTCATAGACTCACAAGTCCACTTCTGGTTACAGTTTCTCTCTAAGTTTTGGTCCTATCAGTTGGTCTAGCAAGAAGCAAAATGCTATTGCTATATCATCCACAGAGGTAGAGTACAGGGGCATTGTTAATGCAGCTACTGAGGCTATTTGGATTTAGGGGATTCCTTATGAGTTTGGCATTCCTATCAAGAATCCCACCATAATTTATTGTGACAACTAGAGTACCATTCAGATTTACAGGAATCTAGTTCAGCACAAGCAGACCAAGCACATGGAGATTCACATGCATTTCATTCGAGAGCTTATTCATAATCAGGTCATTGACTTGATATTTTTCCTATCTTCAGAGCAGGTTCCAGACAACTTCACTAAACCTTTCACTGAGAGCAAGCTCATTCATCTACAAGCTCTTCTTGTGGTGCAGTCCACATCTATAGCATCATCATCTTTGGGGTGGGCCACTAGCCTCTTCATTTCTTTTATGTCTCTCTTTGGGGCGGGGGGAGTTTTTTCCTACGGGTTTTCTTCTTTTCTCTATCTTATGGGAGATTGCATTTGTATATGGGTACCTCATCAGGCCTAGTTGCCAGGACCTATTTTATATTTCCATACTGCCCACCTAAGTTGCGCTTATGGGGGGTATTAGTGTAGGTTTTTATTTTTCCCTATTATTTAATTAGGGAAATTATATTTTTGCATATATGGAATTTTTGTACATTTGTGGGATAGACTAGCTTATGTGGAGATGTGTCATAGATGTGGCATAGGTGTCATAAGAATGTCATAGGTAACTCCCTTGATGGGAGTTACTTCTCTATTCTTAACACCTTGTCACCACCTTTCAAGGAGGAGTTACAGTCTATTCTTGGGGTGCCTTGACCACCTTTTGTGGAGGAGTTATTTATGTGCTCTCCTATATGTATTCTTCACTTTGGCCATCTCATGTTAATCAGATATTGGGTTTTCTCCTATTTGTCTTGTGCAATTTATCTTCTTGTATGATTTCAAATTGCTTTAGCATATATATGATGTGCACTAGCTTCATCTCGTTTGATCATGTCTCCATTCCATTCGCATTATCCAGATTCTGGCAACAACTCCGATATGGTATCAGAGCCAACCCGATAATCATGTGTATGGTTATGCTATTAGTTTATTTTGAAATTCTTACTTTTCTTTCTTATTATTTTTTTGTTTAACTCCATTGCATTTGAGACTTTTGGTAGAGTTTCTTGAAAACTCATGTAAATCCATACATAAATCTATTAAAAAAATTACTTCTGTTGAGTTTCATTTAGATCTCCCTTTAGATATCTAAGTTAACATTTGCCAAGACATCTTGTATAGATCTGTTGTGGCTACAACAAGGCAATTTGTGGAAATATCAGCAGCTTGGCATCCTTTTCCAGCAGCTTGGTGTCCATTTCCAGTAGCTTGGCATCCTTTTCTAGCAGCTTGGCGTCCATTTCCAACAGTGTGTTATCTTTTTCCACCAGCTTGGCGTCCATTTCTAATAGCATGGCGTCTATTTCCAGCAGCGTGGCATCCTTTTCCAGTAGCTTGGCATCCTTTTCCAACTGCTTGGCATCTTTTTTCTCTTGCATAAACTGTCTCTTCCCTGCAAATTTTTTTTGCCCAGCAAATTCAGAACTGCACCTTTTTTTGGTAAGAGAATTCTACCACCCTATTTTTTTTTTAAATGGTGCCCCTTCCTTGTTTGGCATCCCATGTGAGCCATTAAATACTTGGCCATCCACTTCATTTTGTCTTTTAATTTATTTTTTTATTTAAAATTGACTTGTTAAAAAAAAACTAGTCAAATTGACTGAATATGAAGTATTTTAGACAATTTGAAATTTTGGGGGTTTAAATTTAAACTTTTATCTTCGCCTGTCAGAGACGAAAAGTGAGACCTGTGTTGGCAAGAGGCCAATTCCCCCTCAAAAATAACTCCTTTGGATTCCTCGCTCTGTGCCAAATCCAACGAGTGGTTGGAAGGCCACTTTTTCTCTCAAAACAAGCATTTTTTTATTGTTTTAGTGTTTTTTTGCAAAAACACTAGTTTACGAAAAAATTGAATCTTTAATATCTTGAAAACGGTAGCTCGAATTTGGGTGCCATTTTTGTAGAAGTGTTTTTTTTTCAATTCTCTAAAGTGTAGGCTTGTTATTTGTTAAAAACACACTAGTTTATAAAGTGCCTAAAATTTGGGTCTCCTAGGATGCATTTTCGGCTGAGTCTAACGTCTTGTTTGCTTAAAGTCTTGCAATGATTGATCTAAGATGAATTCTCAGCTGAGCCTAACATCTTTTTAGCATGCACTTACATATTTGGGGGGGCTCAACATTTTCAGAGGTTGTGTTTGCTTTTCAGCACTTGCAAATCTTTGCTTTCATTCTCTTTTCTGCATAAATTCATAACTTGCAATCAACACAACATCACCTAAACTTAGCTTAAAATGGATTCTTTTCAACTCAAACCCCTAACACCCTTCAACTATCATGAATGAAAGGTTAAAATGTAAATCATTCTTAGAAGCAAAGGGTTGTATAGGATAACCATGGGTACTGAAGTAGAACCCAACACTGATGCTGAAAAGGTCAAGTGGTACAACCGTAGTGATGAAGCTTATGGATTACTAAGCTTTTCCATGTCTCCAGAACTTATCTTCCATTTAGAAACCTCTAAGAATTCCAAAGACATATGGGACACCTTAGAACTCTTATTTGGGAAGCTTGATGAGATGAGAGGTCATGAGCTCGAAAATAAACTCATAATTCTAAGTACTAGCAACTTTGACACCCTACAGACTTCTTCACTAAGTTTAAGGCCCTTAGATTGCAATTGAAAGAATGAGAGATAGATAAGAAATATGATCAACTCATCCTTTCTATTCTCACAAAGTTAGGTCCAAGCTATTCAGTCTTTGTCTCCACTTTCCATGCCATAAAAAGTGCCCTTGGCACTACATGGAAAATGCCTTCTTTGGATTCATTCATTGCTGACTTGACTAGGGAGCAAGATAAACTAATCCAAATGGGCACAATGAAGTCTACTCAACCCCAAGCTTTGATAGCTAGAAATGGTAAGGATAAGACTTCAACAAAGGAGAAGAAGAAAAAGAACAAGGACTAGAAGAAGAAGAAAGAAAACAACAATCTTGCCAAAAACAACACTGAGTCTTCCTCCTCCAATGCTAAACCTAAGAAGGAGAAGGTTAATTGTGCCTATTGTAAAAAGACAAGGCATGATGAACATAAATGCATGAAGAAACAAATAGGTCACCTAACTCATCTTCTAGAGAAGCACAACATAGGTGTTCCTGAGTCCAGCAAGCAGAATTCATCTACCCAAGATTCTACAAAGGCAAAAGGCAAGGGTAAGGAGAAAGAAAAGGGCAAGACCCTTGTAGCAACTGCAACTTCTACAACATCATGGGTCATTGATTCGGGTGCTTCTCACCACATGGGCTCTTCACTAGTTGAGTTTTCATCTTTAGAGCCTTGTAGCATGACTTCAATTAGTTTGGGTGATGACACATCAATTTTTGTTGTAGGGAGAGGGTCAATTTAAATTTAAAGAGGAACATTCAATAATGTTCTAAGTGTTCCTTTTCTTTCAGCCAATCTCCTATCAATGTATCAAATCACTAACATTGGTCGAGGTATGAGAGTTGAATTTTCACTAGATTCAGTGACTATCAAGGAGTTGCATAGTGATACTACAGTAGCAGTAGGTAAGGCAGATCACTAAGCAAGGTTATACACCTTCTCACATTTTGCACCAGATTCTTCTCCAATAGCATTTCTGACTCATTCAAATGAAGTTAGCAAATTATGGCATGAGTGGTTTGGCCACCTTAACTATTGCTACCTTGAGCAAATTTCCAAACATGACATGGTCATTAGCTTGCCTCGTGTCCCATTCTCAAAAGGAATTTGTGAGGGTTGCTCCCTTGAGAAGCATCCAAAAGCAAAATTTGACAAAGGCAAAGCTTGGAGGGCTTCATAACCTTTGGAGTTAGTCCACATTGATGTATCAGGACCCTTTCCCAAACCATCTTTTGCAAGGGCCAAGTACATCCTCACTTTCATTGATGATTTATCTAGGTACACTTGGATATATTTTCTCAAACAAAATTTTGAAGTGTTTCAAATTTTTCTAGACTTCAAGGCTCTTGTTGAGAAACAAAGTGAGAAATCCATCAAGGTTCTTTAAACTAATAATGGAGGGGAGTATGTCAGCAACGGGTTTGAGTAGTTTTGCACCACAGAGGGGATTGATTTGCAGTGCATAGTCACTTACAGTCCTTCATAGAATGTGGTTGCAGAACGCAAAAATAGGTTATTAAAAGAGATGGGTAGCTATATGATTTACTCAAAATCCTTAGCACCACAGTACTAGGCCAAAGCCATCAATTGTGATTTCTACATTCAAAATAGGGTTCCTCACAAAGCTTTGAAAGGGATAACACCTTTTGTAGCTTGGCATAAAAGGAAACCTGATGTTGAGCACCTTAGAGTTTTCAGATCCCTAGCCATGGTGCACATATCGAAGAAGAAATGCAAAGCTATGGAACTTCAATCCTAGCCTTGCATCTTTGTAGGATATCCAGATGGTATTAAGGGGTATCACCTTCTAGACCCGATCACTCATGAGTTGTTCATTGAGAGAAGTGTCCACTTTTAGGAGAGTCATAAAGACTCAACACTTGGCACTTCTTCTCCCTCACTAGATCTACTTCATGATGATTCCTCATCAGAATCAGTTCAGCCACAATAGGTTCTTGAGCCAGAGACATCTTCTTCTTCTTTGAGTTCAAACAGTGAGGACAGTGATGCATAGGCATCCACCTCTATTCAATCAGAGGATGAGGAGTTAGCACTTGACTCACCCACTTTTGTGCCACTTTGGGCCAGACAGACACTTGAGAGTGTTGGCACTTGGGCAAGATATCTTTAGATGACAAACATACTAGAGGGGATTTTCAGAGAGATCCACATGCCTTTTTTGCTTCAGTTTTAGATCCATAGACTTTTTGAGAGGCATCGGGCGTACTTGAGTGGGATAGTGCTATGGAAGAAGAATATTCTTCCTTAATCAAAAATCACACTTGGGCTTTGACTTCACTTCCTAAGGGAAGAAAGATGGTTTGATGTAGGTGGATATATCAGACCAAGTTTGCAGCAAATGGATCGGTTGGTAAGTACAAGGCATGATTGGTTGCCAAGGGTTTCTCACAAGTGGTAGGCATTGAATACTCAGAGACTTTTGCACCCATTTCAAAGATGAATTCTATCTGACTCACCTTGGCTATTGCCATAGCACATGGTTGGGATGTGCACCAGATGGATGTGAAGTGTGCCTTTCTTCACGGAGACCTAGAGGAGGAGATCTACATGGAACAACTGCCAAGATTTATTCGAGATTCTTTCCTTAGTATGCAGACTTAGGAAATCTATCTATGGCCTTAAACAGGCCCCTCAAACTTGGTATGCCAAGATGGATTCCTTCCTTCTCACAGTGGGTTTCACTAGGTGCCATTTTGACCCCAATGTCTACTTCTTGCGATAGGATGATTGGCTCCTAATTTTGGTTATATATGTAATGACATTTTGATCACGAGGATTTATTCAATGTCTATTGAAGTGATGAAGGCATCTTTCTAAGATAGATTTGACATGATAGACTTGGGTTTATTTCACTACTTCCTTGGCATTGAGATCTCATGATCAGATTCAGGGATTTCTCTTGCACAGCCTAAGTATGCTCTTGACTTATTGGCTCAGTTTCACATCGCTGATTGCAAGCCATCTTCAACTCCCTTTCTATCAAGAGTCAAGCTTGAGGTTCACTATTCTTTACCATTGGTTGATGCCACTCGGTATTGATAACTTATTAGAAGTCTCATCTACCTGACTCACACTAGGATTTACATATCATATATAGTCGGACTTGTCTCCAAATTTATGCAGGATCCTCATGAGCTGCATTGGAAAGTAGCTAAGAGGATCTTGCATTACATATAAGGTTCACATAGATATGGGATTCATTACAGATTTGGCATAGAGGTTGACTTGGTTGGGATCCATTATCAGCCATCAATACCCTAGTAGGCCTCTTATAACTTATTTCTACTACTTGGACTTTCTCCATGTGGGATCTCAATTTTATCAGAGAGTTCAAACCAGCCTCTTATAATGGCCATCACTAGTTCATCACCACCACTGACTATTTCATGAAGTGGGTTGAGGCCATGCCTTTTAATGGTATATGTGGAAATATCATCACCAAGTTTGTCTTGAATCAACTTATTTTCAGATTTTGGGTTCCCATGGTGATGATGGCTGATAATGGTTTGTGTTTCCAAAGCCTCAAGATGTGTGAGATCACTGAATGCTTTGGCTTCAAGCTCATTTTCTCCTCTACCCATTACCCTCATGGAAATGGGAAATCATAATCTTCTAACAAAAATTTGAAGAAAATACTTCTCCATATTATATCCTACACTAAAAATAAAAACCTACACTAATTTTTGTTAGAAGATTATATGGAGAAGTATTTTCTTCAAATTTTTGTTAGAAGATTATGATTTCCCATTTCCATGAGGGTAATGGGTAGAGGAGAAAATGAGCTTGAAGCCAAAGCATTCAGTGATCTCACACATCTTGAGGCTTTGGAAACACAAACCATTATCAGCCATCATCACCATGGGAACCCAAAATCTGAAAATAAGTTGATTCAAGACAAACTTGGTGATGATATTTCCACATATACCATTAAAAGGCATGGCCTCAACCCACTTCATGAAATAGTCAGTGGTGGTGATGAACTAGTGATGGCCATTATAAGAGGCTGGTTTGAACTCTCTGATAAAATTGAGATCCCACATGGAGAAATTCCAAGTAGTAGAAATAAGTTATAAGAGGCCTACTAGGGTATTGATGGCATCCCTAATAACTTGGAACATCTTACACTTCTTAGCATATAAGATGTCATCCTTAACAAGAGTGGGCCAATAATATCCCATCTTGATAATACACTGAGTAATGGCCTGCCTGCCTAGGTGGCCACCATAAATGATCCCATAGGGTTCCTCAACCATGAGAGGAACATCTTCAGGGGTGAGACACTACATCAACACACCATCAAGACCTCTCTTAAACAAGATGCCACCAATAATGACATAGAAAATGATAATTTTATAGATCTAATAGCATTCTTAAGGAGCAACGATGGGATAAGACTGGTCTATAAGGTAATGAATAATGTCTTGATACTAATAACATTTAGATACATCAACATGATCGATTCAATAGACTATCTCATCAGGAAATGCATCATTAACTGACTCTACACTAGGACTAGATAGTGGGAAATCAATGAACTAATAATCCATGGCCAATCCCTTAGTATAATTTTGGTTAACAATATGGAGGTTAAACTCTTGAAGAATCATGATCCACCTCATAGTCCTTTTATCAAGATGTGTCTTTTTGAGCAAGTAGTGGAATGGATCAGATTGGACAATCACATTATTAGTTTGACCCAACATTAATTGTCTCAACTTCTTTGTGGAAAAGACAATGGAGAGGCACTACCACTCAACCAAAGAGTATTTGAGCTTAAGTATAACTAGCATATCAGAGATGTAGTAGACAAATATCTCTCTACTAGTGTCATCTTTTTGATATAACATGCCCCTAATAGAAATATTATTGATAGAGGTGTACAAGATAAACTCACACCCCTTAATGGGTTCCATCAAGATGGGAATATTATTAAGCATACACTTCAATTCCTCAAAATCCACTTAGACTTTAGCTGACCATAAGAATGGCATGTTATTACGGAGGATATATGTGAGGGGTATAGACTTGTGGGCATACTCCTCAAGAAAATGTCTAAAGAAGTTGAGTCTTCTAAGAAAAGTCTAAAACTCAACAATATTACACATGGGAGGCATCTCAAGGATCACTTTGAGCTTCTCAAGATCCTCTTCAATGCCCCTCTATGAAACTAGGAAGCTGAGAATCTTTCCAACAGAAAAACCAAAAATGCACTTCCCAGGGTTGAGACTAATGTGATATTCTTGGAGATGCTCAAATATGATCTTGAGGTCTCACACATGATCATCTTTTTTACTCTTATATTTGCACCTTTGAGAAGATACTCAACTCACCTCTTCCAAGTGGAAAAATGGAATCATCTCTCTTGTTGTGGGTAACAATTTCATTGAGATGAATCTCTAGGTTAGGGGTTAGTTGTCCTTGATGCACCTTTAAAGATCTCTTGAATCTACCAACTATATATGAAAAGGGTAAGGAAAACAACTAAGAAAACAAAATGATGATGCATCAATGAATAATGTCCTCCCAATTTGACTGAAAATACACTACTTAAAGACCAACAAAGTTTCTTTCACACAAAACCCACAACTCTTTGTGCATTGTCACATCAATGTTTCACATGTTATATTCAAGAAGTCACTCGACATCCAAGAGAATAACAAAAAATTCCAAGAAGTATTATAGTCTTTAACCACTTCTAAAATGTCTATATACTTAAGAAGGAATACTAATAAGGACCTGTAACAATACTCTTTTTATACATTTGGTAGGTAATCAAGGATAAAAGGTTAGGAAAGATAAACTCTCACTAAACAAGAACAATAAAATTTTAACCGATACACAATAGTATATCATGCAAGTCTCAAAAATTGTATTATTTCTTCAAGATTTTTGCAAGTACAAATCTGGCCAGAGTTTCACCATAACCAGTGGAGGTGGCAAAATGAGTGAAGAGAATGCATAGATATAGCCTTTGAGAGAGAGGTCAAGCCAAAGGAATTCAAGGGTCACTTGGACATGCGTCACCCTAAGAAAAGAAATAGTTACAATATATTATATAAGATACTTTTCCCATAGTTACATCAATGAAATCAAGATATTCTAAACTGCATTTTGCTATAGATGAGTCCATCTATTGGAATTTTGTTTCAATGCTAGCTACTCTTTAATGGCTCATCAAGCTATATAATGGTGAAACAACTTGAACCGTTGACTTACCTATTTATGCCTCTTGTGTACTAGATGCTCAAGATCTCACCATTTGTCACCTTTATTTATTCCTTCTAGTTCCAATCGAGCCTTTATTTTAAACTCTAATGGCTAGTTTTTATAGTCTAAAATTGATGTATTGTGGGCCATCATTCCTTTGGGTATTTTCTTCAAAATTTTATTTATTCAAACTTCTTGTCTCAGCACTTTCGTGAAATAATTTCTTCAAGTCTTTTGTCTCTTTTATTATTTTCCTTTGGATTTTTCCTTGGTCCTTCATGCCTTAAATGATTTCCATAGACAAAATGTCTGAAGGAAACAAACTTTAACACCTTTTCAAGTTTTTTGAAAGAATTCTTTAGACAATTTATCTGAAATAATTCCTTCTGACTTTCTATCTAGCCCTTTTCGATTCTTTGATATGACCCTTAATAAAAGTGTAAGAGACTCCTTTTGAAAGGAAAACATACCCTTTAGCTTTTTACAAGTGACCTTTTGGAAGAATTGAAAATGTACTTCAGCCATTTGAAATGATATTCTAAAAGGAAAACATACCCTTCATATTTTCCAAAATGGTCCACCTTCCCATGAAACAATATTTTAGACCTTTTGCAAACATCCCTTCATGAATGTTGAATTACCATTTAGAAAAGTTGAAAGTGTCCACATAGCCTGAAAAAGTCCTTCATAAAAGTTGTCACCTACCCTTCAAAAAAGTTGAAGTGTCATTTAGAAAAGTTGTAAGTGACCATTCAAAAAATGTAATATGCCCTTTTATTTTGAGTAGCCCTTCGAAAAAACTATTATGGACCTTCAAAAAGTTGTTTTGGATAAAATGTCTAAAATAATTCTTTCCTTCATATTTTTTGAAAAGATCCCTTTGGAAAGGCAAGTGTCCTTCGGAAGAAATGCAAGTGTGAAATTTCCAAAGAAAATGTCATTGGAGAAAGTTGCAAATGTACCATTTGTAAATATTTCAAAGTACCTTTCAAGAAAATTGCACCTACCCTTCAAAAAATTGGCTCAAGCAATTTTTCCAAAAGAATTATGTCGAAAGAAAATTTTGAAAGAAATACACTTAAGGAAAAAAGCCTTGGACAAAAATTCTAAAATAATTTGACAAAGGCCTAGAACAAAAACCCAAAATAATTTATTGCAAAGGACTTAGCCAAAAAACTAAATAACAAAGATTTCAAAAGGAAAACACTTGGGTTTTTTATATGTAAAAGACTTCAGCTTTGTATAAGAACACTTCTTCCAAATGAAACCTACTTACTAGAATTGGGCAAAGGTATAGAATTAGACATTTTTTTGCAAAAAGGGGTGCCCAATTTTGGCCCAAAGGGCCAAAATTTGGTCAACAAATTGGTGACTCATAGGAGTAGTATGCCTACTATACTAACCAGACTAGTACCCTTATCCAACTCAGGGCCAATGGAGTTAATGGATTCTTGAAGATGACTAACAAGGATAATACCAAAATAAAACAAAAGAAAACACACCACACAACATCAACAAGACTAAGAAAAGACAACACAAAAAAAAGACTAGGAAAAACCCACACATGTGTATAAGCACTTAGTAAACATAGGAAAAATAGGAAACTATGTACAAAAGAAAAGATAACTTTAGTAACAATGCTTTAGATATACCTCAATGATTGGGATATGTAGCTCCTCTCTATCCAACTTTGAGAGTTGGAAATCATTATCTTTTTTGCACTATGTGATCACATATGGGCCACTCTACAAAGCATCAAACTTTGTGTGTCTTCCAAGCTTGGCCCTATCTTCATCCCATTTGAGGAAAATGTCTCCTTCTTTGAATCTTCTTAGCATGTACTTCTTATAAAAATACTTATTTGTTTGCTATTGGTGAGTAGTCATGGTGTGCATATTTTGATCTATTGTCTCCTCAAGTTTCATCAACTCACATAATCTAAATTTCATGATCTCATTCTCCATTAGTTGCATCTGATAGGTGAGGTATAAAGCTACAAACTTGAGTGAGATAGTAATCCTAGCCTCCCTTACATACACAAGTGTGTATGGTGAGTTCCAAAATGTTCTCTTTGGGGTGATCCTATTAGCCCAAAGGGATATCTTTAACTTAGTGTGTGAAGTCCTTATCTCTACTCCATAGTCCTCTTTATGATCTTGATTAAATACTTTTTTGTGGACTCAGCTAGTCCATTTCCATAGGGATAGTAGTTAGAGGAGGTGCTAAGATGTATGCCATGATTCAAATCCCATTCACTTGTCCTTATTCCTAAGAAGGCTAGTATATTATCTGAAATGATTGTTGAAGGAGCTCAAAACCTAGTTACTATACCTTCATAGAAGTCTCAGATTAAGTTTTCATTTTCTTCTTTAAAATCTATAGCTTCCACCCATCTTGTAAAATAATCAGTGGCTATCAGCACCCACTTGTGACCAACACTAGAAGAAGGATTGATCAGACCTATGAAATCCAAACCCCATTGCATAAAGGGTTACTTAACTTGGATTAGATTAAGAGGCAAGGTAGCTAGATTTTGTTTTCAATTAAAAATAGCACACTTTTGGCATTTACTTACCCAATCATGGGTGTCCTTAAATAATCTAGGCCAAAATTATCTAGCTCTCATAACCTTAATAGCTATAGTTGGGGAAAAATGGCCACCAACTAGCCCATCATGGAACTCATGTAATAATTGGTCAATCTAGTCTAAATCAATACACCTAAAAATCACACCTAATAAGTCTTTTCTAAATATCACTCCATCAATAAGTATATAAGGAATGAACTGTATCCTAAAATACCTTCTTCTAGCTCCGTTAAGACCTTGTGAACACTCACCAATTTGAATGAAATGAATCATGTATTGTGTCTATCTCCTTGTGGATAAAGGTATAGCTGATATAAGATCATCATGAAGTGCCAAAAAAACCTCCCTTTTCTCTTTAAAATCTAAATTAAGATGGTCACATAGTCCTTTTCCTTTTACTAACTTGGTTTTTTTAATCTCCACATCATATTCCATCACTTTGGTGATCTAACCTATCCTTTTCTCATTCAAATATTTGCTCAACATAAAGTCTTTTACACTAGGATGAGGATCAAAAATGTGAATCTTGTTGTTAGACAACATATGCCTAAACTTATTCAAACTCCTTATGACTGAAAGCACTTGTTTCTCAACATATGTGTATCTTATCTCATAGCCCTCCAAACCTTGACTGAAAAAGGTAATAGGTTATTCCAAATTTTCATCATTATCTTGAGTAAGCATGGTAGAGATTACCTCTTCATTCCCAAAATTATATATGTTGAAGTCCTTGGAGAAGTTAGGACTTGCAAGAATATGGGCCTGGGTAATGGCTTGTTTGATCTCTTCAAAACTTTCTTTTCTCCTTCCTGTCCATGTGAATATCTCATCTTTCCTTAGCATAGATGTCAAGGGCTTGGATAGGTTATAAAAATCAGGGATGAACCTCCTAATAAAATTTATCTTACCAAAGAATCTTTGTAGACCCTTCGTATGTTTATGTAAAGATAATGCCAAGATGGAACTTACCCTTTTTAGATCAATGGATAAACCTTTCTTAGAAACAATGTGGACTAAGAGTTTACCTTCATCAACAATAAACACACACTTCTTTGGGTTTAGAGAAATCCCAAACTCTCTACACCTCTCAAAAATCAGTCTTAGGTGTTTCAAATGATCATTTTCATCTTTGGAGAAAATTGTCACATCATTAAGATATACCAATACAATGTCAATGATTAATCCTTAGAAAGCCATATCCATTGCATGATGGAAAGTAGCTCCAGAATTTGAAAATCCAAATGGCATCTTCTTATAGGCATATGTGACCCATTTGGTGTTGAAGGCTATTTTGTATTGATCACATTCTCTCACCAAAATTTGATTGTACCCAGAATAACCACCTAGGAGATAAAATCTCTCACTACCTGCTACAACTTACAGATTTTGCTCCATAAAAGGGAGTGGGTAATGATTCTTCAAAGACACTATATTGAAATACTTAAAATTTACACACAACTTGATATCTCCATTTTTCTTCCTAACAGGGACTAAATTAGCTAACCAAGAAGAATGATTGATAGAAAAAATGATTATGCATTCAATCAACTTAGTGATCTCTTTCTTCATGAGTGGTTCAATCTTGAGATTGATTAGCCTTTGTATTTTCTTGATGGGTTTGGAATTTTCATCTAAATTTATGGTATGTTGAGCCAAGCTAGGATCAAAACCCTTCAAATCACTATACTCCCATGCAAAAATATCACTAAACTCCTTGCATAGTTTAATGAAATCATGCCTCTCTTGACTAGTTCATACCTTCTCGAGTGCAAGTAGCTTATATTTAAAGATTTCTACGCTTTCATAGTTATCTTTCTTTGTTGACATGCTTACATTATCCTTTTTGAATTGGTCAGCTTCGTTGAATATGCTTTCAAGAGTCATTAGGCCTTTGGGAAGCTTGTTAGACTTTAGCTAGACAATCTGCCCTCCATATTGTTGTTGAAGCTTAAACTGATTATTTATACAAAACTCAACCTCTTCTTATAGGAAGAGGTCTATCTACTCATCACTCTCAAAAACCTACCAATTGGTGACATTATCTAGTATATAAGGTCTCATAATCACCTTTAGATGAGGTTGATTTTTGTCTTCTCTTATGCCTTTTGGAACATCAAATTAAACACCAATAGATGCCAATCTATCAACATGATTATTCTCTTCCCTTTCAATATAAATGATATTAAATTCCATTAAATATTCTACAAGGTCCCAAAATCTATGCTTATAGGACTTGAGCAAGGAGTTCTTGGTCAAATTCTGCCCTCTAACTTGATTGATAATGAGATCGCTATCACCAAACACTTGAAATTCTTTCACACATCTTTTGCTTGCCTACTCAAGGCCATGAATGAGGGCCTCATATTCTGATACATTATAATATCAAGATAAATAAAATCTTAAATTTGAAAAATACCTTTCCTTTGAAGGTGAAACCAACATTGCTCCACCACCAACCCTAATCGTGCTTCTAGACCCATCAAAAAAAAGCTACCACAAGCCATTCACATATTCATTTGAATTAATCAAATTGGTAATGAAATGATACTTAAAATTCATATAATATACTCTAAGACTATATTCCTAAATAAACTTGTAAAGATCATGCACATATTTGTCACTCCCCACTCATCTAGGAAAAAAATAGAAACTCCTTCAAGGGAAGATGATGGGGATTGATCAATGTGAAACTCATCTTCATCAATGATAGTGTAGTTAAAATTTTATACCTTAGGTGAATATGGTTCCAAGTGATATTTATGAATAGGTTCTAACTCAATATTTTTTTCTAAACACTATGTATGACCAATTAGCTGTCAAGTATCTACCTATCTTGGATGTAAAGTCTCTTGAAAAGCAAAGAACAAAATAGGGAGGTAAATATAGTACCACCACATCATGAGGAATTAAAAAGGTATGGAAAGCATGAAGGATCAATTTCAAACCTTTCACAACTCCCAAAGTCTTGGCTAGTGATCCATCTAATTACAAAACTCCTTTAGTCATTGGCTCATATTTGATGCTTAGCTTATCTTCTATGCATTTGGGCATAAATGGTGTGCTTTCTCCATATCCATGATGCAATTATGACCCAATAAATCAACAATAATTATAGATAGGTAGAAATGAGGAGTTTTCTCATCTTTTTTTCCTGACCATCTATATATTGAGTTCCATTGACCAAAACCACATTGTCACTTCTAGATGGGCCAACTTGTTTACCCAGTCCATGTAATTTCTTTTGGAGTATATATTTATACCCTAGTAATTCTAGATAATCCCATAATGAGATGCTAATATGAAGATTATTCATCTATTCCACAACATTAATGGAAGGATTACTTACCTTGGGGTTTTCTTTATGAACATTTACACCTTGTGATGTAGCTTGTGGAGGAAGGGTGTAGCAGTTATCTTAAAATTTGGAATCCTCTAATTTTATTGTGATTTAGTAGATGAATTATGCCCTCATCCCATATGATCTAATTTATGAGTCAAAATAGGTCCTTTATTGGTTTCTTGAACTTCTTCAACGACCCTTTTCTTTGACCTAGTGTTGACAGCCACACTAGCATTCTAATTGCTTGTATTCCCCACATAATTAATGACATAAAACTCACCCTCAAAAATATTAATGAGAGTGGAATCAGACTAAACCTATCTACTCTCCATACTAAATTATATTGGTATCTCAAATTTTTAAAATTGAGATATTTGATCACCTTGTGTAGTCATTCCTTGATTTTGCATCTCATTGGCATAAGCAACATGTTCTTGACCTTGCTCAAAATAAGGGTAGTTGGGATGTTCCTAGACCAAATTTTTTTGAGTGGGAACAAGGGATTTGGAGGATGAGGTAGCATTAGGATTATAACTTTGATAAGGCTTGACATGGGTGATTTGGCCTTGTCCCTGATTATTGTCCTAAAAAGGAGGTCTATTTGTTTGTCTAAACTAGTTGTAAGATTGATAAGGCCTATAGATTTGGGATTTTTACCTTTTAATAGAAACCAATTCATTAGTAACACTTTTAATCAAGATTTTGAATTAATTAATTTCATTTTTAGGGGCAATGGCATATTTTTCTTGACTAGGCAAAGGAGTTAAAGTGGGAAACACACTTTGACTAGGAGAATGCAAATCAAGAAGTAGTGGTATTGGAGGTCTAGGAACTATCTTTCCTATTTGGATAAGACAATTATCAGAATTTATGGATATTTCACATGCATCAATCAATGTGTTTCCACCCATATATTGAGTCATCATGGCAATGTCACTATTTAATTCTTTTAAATAGTAAAAAAATGCATAGTTTGGGGTAAGTCTCACAAAGGCTAGGATTTTATCTGATGTCTTTTGGAACCTAGTATTAAAATCCTACGTGAATTCATGTGGTGACTTCTTTATTGTGGTCAATTTATTAGATAGATATAATTGATCACTCTTTTCCCCAAACTTATCAGTCAATAGGGTCCCCAACTCATCCCATGAGCTAATAGAATTTATAGGTAGGGTCCCATTCCAGTCCAAAACTTTTCCTTTGGAAGATGAGGACAACAACCTAATATCTACATTTTCTTAGGTAATATTATGGATATTAAAAAAAAATCTATATTTTAAATATGCTCAATGGTAGTAATAGGACCATCCCCACTAAAATATGGGACACTTTTGAGAGCATCTCCTAGAATTTAATCATATTGGCCAAGATGCAAGGGAGATGCACCCTAAGAAGGCATAAAATGTTGTCTTCTATCCATTTATGAATGAACACTATGGATGTTAGGAATGAAATGTATCACAAAATTGAAATATTTAAACACAAAACCTCTTTTTTAAGGATGAGTATTGAAAACCCTAAACCTTTTGGTGGAATATGGAGGTAATTCCATAAACTCAAAGGGTACACCTTTAACAGTAGACCTAGTGGTCACATTTGGCATGGAAAATAGGACTGATCATCAACCAAAACTTGAACTCTTCAATAGTGTCATCAGGTACTGAATAGAGATATTTCTCTTCAAGTATGTCAAGACTAGCACCAATCTTGAACAATCTTCTAAGACATAGAGGTCTCACTAGGTATGCCAAAAATTGTTGATGATTTGATTTACATCCCTGAGGATATGCTCAGCTCTCTACATCCAAGTGGAAAAATGGAATCATATATCTTATTGTGGGTGACAATTTTGTTGAGATGAATCTATAGATTAGGGGCTAGCTCCCCTTGATGCACCTTTAAAGATCTCTTGAATCTACCAACTATATATGAAAAGGGTAAGGAAAACAACTAAGAAAAAAACATTGATGCACCAATGAATAATGTCCTCCCAATTTGACTGAGAATACACTACTTAAATACCACCAGATCTTCTTTCACACAAAACCCACAAATTTTTGTGTATTATCACATCAGTGTTTCACATGTTAGATTCAATAAGGCAATCAACATCTAAGAGAGTAACAGACAATTTGAAGAAGGAATACAGTCTTAAACCACTTCTAAAATGTCTATACACTTAAGAAAGAATACTAATAAGGACCTATAACAATACTCTTTATATACATTTGGTAGGTAATTAAGGATAACAAGTTAGGAAAGATAAACTCTCACTGAATAAGAACAACATGATTTTAATTGATACACAATAGTACAACATGTGAGTGGCAAAAATTTCTATTATTTCTTCAAGATATATACAAGCAAAAATCTAGCTAGAGTTTCACCATAAATAGTGGAGGCTATAAAATGAGCCAAGAGAATGCATATATATAACCTTTGAAAGAGAGGTCAAGCCAAGGGAGTTCAAGGGTCACTTGGACATGTGTCACCCTGAGAAAATAAATAGTTACATTACATTATGTGAGATGATTTTCCCATGGTTACATCAACAAAATCAAGATATTTTGAAATGTATTTTCCTATATATGAGTCCATCTATTGGAATTTTGTTTCAATGCTAGTTGCTCTTTACTGGCTCATCAAGTTGTATAATGGTACAACAACTTGAACCTTTGACCTACTTATTTATGCTTATTGTGCACTAGATGCTTAGGATCTTTCCATTTGTCAACTTTATCTTTGCCTTTTGGTTCTAATCAAGCCTTTCTTTTAAACTCTAATGGCTAGTTTCTATAGTTTAAAATTGACATTTTATGGGCCATCACTCCTTTGGACATTTTCTTCAGACTTTTATTTCTTTGGACTTCTTGTCTCAACACTTTCCCAAAATAATTTATTCAAGTATTTTGTCTCTTTGTTCTTTTCCTTTAGATTTTTTCTTGGTCTTTCATGCCTTAAAATATTTTGTTGGATAAAATGTCTGAAAGAAATGGACTTTGGCACCTTTTCAAGTTTTTAAAAAGAATTCTTTAGATTATTTCTCTAAAAGAATTCCTTCAGACTTTCTATTTGGCCCTTTTTGATTCTTTGAAATGACCCTTTGAAAAAGTGTAAGAGACCCCTTTTGAAATGAAAACATACCCTTTGGCATTTTGCAAGTGACCTTTCAAAAGAGTTGAAAATGTCCTTCGGCTATTTTAAATGATCTTTCGAAAGGAAAAGATACCCTTTGGATTTTTTGAAATGGTCCACCTTCCCATGAAACAATATTTTGGACTTTTTGAAAATGTACCTTCAATAAAGTTGAAGTACCCTTTCAGAAAGTTGAAAGTATCCAATTATCCTTAAAAAGTCCTTTGAAAAAGTTGTCACTTACCCTTCATAAAAGTTGAAGTGCCTTTTACAAAAGTTGTAAGTGACCCTTTAGAAGATTGAAGATGCACTTTTCTTTTGAGTTTCCCTTTAGAAAAATTGTTATGGGCCTTTGTAAAATTTGTTTTAGATAAAATGTTTGAAACAATTCTTTCCTTCAATTTTTTTGAAAATATACCTTTGAAAAGGCAAGTGTCATTCGGAAGAAATGCAAGTGCCCACTTTCCAAAGAAAATGCCCTTCGATAAAGTTGTAAATGTACCCTTCAAAAAGATGGCAAAGTACCCTTCAGGAAAATTGAACATACCCTTCAAAAAATTTCCTTAGGAAATTTTTCTAAATAATTATGTCAAATGAAAAGTCCAAAAGAAATACACTTAACGAAAAAAGCCTCAAACAAAAATTCTGAAAGAATTCTGCACCTTATAACAAAAACCTAAAAGAATTAATTACAAAGGAATTATCCAAAAGACTAAAGAATCAAGATTTCAAAAGGA
Source organism: Torreya grandis (assembly GCA_037957365.1). Lineage (NCBI taxonomy): Eukaryota > Viridiplantae > Streptophyta > Pinopsida > Cupressales > Taxaceae > Torreya > Torreya grandis. The sequence goes on along the minus strand of JARHVA010007544.1, from coordinate 8,157 downwards.
AAACACTTAGTTTTTTTAAATTTAAAAGACTTTATCTTTGTATAAGAACACTTCTTTTGAATGAAACCTACATACTATACTTGGGCAGAGGTATAGACTTAGACATTATTTTGAAAAAAGGGGTGCCCAATTTTGGCTTGAAGGGACAAAATTTGGTCAAAACATCCCACTTAAAATATTTTTTGAGGATATCATCAACATATCACTCAATGATCTTATGGATAAGGTCATGAAAAATGTGGTTTATAACATGCTAATACGTATCCCCAACATTATTTAGACCAAAGGGCATGATGGCATAATAGATGCTACCTCATAGGGTAGAGAATGTCATCTTGTATTGATCTTTAGGTGAAATCCAAATTTTATTATACCCATAGAACCCATCCATGAGGGACATGATCCCAAAATCATCCATGGAATTGATAATTTGGTCAATCAAAAGAGTCAAAAAGTTGTCATTTGGGTAAGCCATATTAAGATCCCAAAAGTTGATGCAAATCCTAATTCTCTATTCTTATTGAAAATATGAATAATGTTGGAGAACCATTTAGGGTAATCAATATCCTGAAAGAAACCAACTCAAATGAGATTTTCAATCTCAACCTTGACTAACTAGGAGAATTTTGCTACCATCGATCATTGCTTTTAGAAAATAGGGTGAGATCCATCATTCATAACAAAGTTATGGATGATGATGTTAAAATACATACCCTTCATATAATTATATTCTCAAGTGAATACATCTATAAATTCATGCAAAAAAGTGACCAAAACATCCTACTCCTTAGGAGTAAGGCTAACACTTATCTTGATGATCTTGGGCCTTATTGAAGTGCTAAGGTTGACATTCATGGATTATTCAACATCCTTAGCATTTCCTTCTTCAAAACACTCTATAGTGGCAGGGACCAACTAGTCTAACACCTTAGGTTCAATTGGGAGGACATTCACGAAGGGAATGACTAGAGTAGGACCTTTAGTGAGATATATCTCCAAACCAAGGTAATAAAGGGGATAATGGTAATTATATTAAGCTTGTATAATATTGGTGTAATTAATTCTCTCCTTAAACAAGTTGTGTTCCATAACACGAAAGAAACAACTCTTGAGATTGGACTCAGCTACTCTGGTAGTCTCAATGGGAGATGCATTGAGAGAGCCTATACTCCAATAGGAAAAGTGTGATGTAAGGGGGAGATCAACATTGGTAGAGACATCATGGAAGAGATATCTGATAGAGATGGGTTGGCCTAACATCATGATATTAGAGTGAGATTCAGTTGATGCATGTTAAACTCTAAAGGGATGTATGTAGATTAGTACTCATCCAGGTCATAATGTTTATCCTTAAGAAAATGAGATTTACCAATAAGGAGGGTATGGGCACCCATTTAAACCTAATAAGAGATGGCCAAAGCCTCACCAAAGAGCTTTGTCTTTTTATAGATAAATACATAGGGTTTTGGGTCAACCTCTAAGGTGTGAACCACACCTTCATACATGAATTAAACCATGAAAAATGTGGCAAAAGTGACCATTTTCATGGAAATGGTCCAAGTATAGCCAAGAATATTATTGTATGAAAGATCAAGATCTAACATACAAAACATTATTCTAACCACCTTGGGACTAAACTCGATGTAGAGCTTCACATTTCTGACTAGCTTAAATCTATCATTGTTGAAACTGACACACCTATGGTGAGAATCATAAAGCTTCTTCTAACTTATACTATGCTCATAAAATACACATAGAGGCATGATATTCAAATTGGATCCTTCATAAAAAATACACCATTTTATGTAGCAATCATCAATTGAAGTCTCGATATAGAGAGGGAACCTAGCCCTCTTTATCTAGAATCAAAGCATTTAGCAAGGAGGTTGGGTTGAAAGAGAGAATAGGAGGGGGAGGATGCTCAACTGTATTAGAGTTTTAAAAAACTCTAACATCATCCTAATGTGGATCCTCATGAGAGAGACCAAGCTTGTCAAAGATGAGTCCCTATTATTTAGGGAAAAGGTGAAACAAATCCTAGATAGATATCCCAACTGAGAGGCCCTATAACTCCTCTATAATGGATTATGGATGTTTTCTATCTTAGTTATGGATGTTACACAAAAAATCAAATATAACTTTGGGATTTCTTACCTCCATGGGCTAGATAGGAGGCCCATCACCACTAGTCTCTCCAACAAGGTTGGTGGCTTGACTTGATCACATGTTGACAAAGCACTCATAACCAATAAGAGTGATGTCAATAGCAACAATAAACTTTCTACTCTTGTGCTTAGCTTTCCCTCATGATTTAGCCCTAAAAGAGGAGTCAAAAGAGGTGGAATATTAATAAGGAGAGTGTGGAACCTTGGCCTTTAATTTATTTATTTTTATTATTATTCTCCTTATCATACTCTGGTAGAGGCTCTTTAAACACATCCAACTTATGGTTGGGCTTAGTAAGAGAACTCTGAGATAGATGTGAGGCTTTCCAACTAGACTATTGGGTAGCATAATTGGCATCATCATGCCTCCTCATCTGGTGGTGATTAAAAAACTTGGTGGGGTCATAATGAAAAACCATCTAATATTTTGATGTGATAGATTCAGAATCCTTCTTTTCAGTTGGAGTCTTAATCACAACATTCACCTTATGGTTGTCCTTCTTGTCCTTCTTCTTTAGAGGAGAATTAGTGACACCATCATTGGTTATGTTATGGTTACGATCATATGATGAGGATGATGTGATGAACCTCCTACAACAGATTTAATCAAAATATGCAAAAATAAAATAACTCTTACCAATAATAGAAACATAGAAAGCTTATATTGATCGCATGCCACTTCGAGGGGGCAACTTCCTTTGAACAAGCTCAATACAATGAATTTGTGGATGCCTTCATTGGGCCTCAACACCTACTTATATACTAAATCTATTCTAACAACTACTACTTCCCTTGTATGTGGGACAATTCAAATAAGCTCTAAGGGATAACTTACAAAGCATATGCATCCATAGCAATTATTACACTAATATGGGTAAGGCACGAGTTCCTAACATCCCCTTCATCTTAAAAAAATGCTTTGCCCTCAAAGCTTTAGATGTGGGAATTGTTGTTGAATCTAGAAGAGTGGTTCCCATGTTGCATCTTCTAGTTGCATGCTGTGCCATTGGATTAAGACCTCTGTGATGGAGCGGGATTGAAGTTGGTAGGTGTGCATGTCTAGGATTACTTCTAGCATGAGAAGGATGGATCCTTCATTATCAAGTGCTGGTGAAACTATCTGCACTCAGATGTTGGATCCAAGAACTTGTTTCAAATAGGAGACATGAAAGACAAGATGAACTTGGGAGGAAGGTGGAAGCTCTAACTTGTAAGTAACTAACCCAATCTTTTGGAGAACCTTATATGGCCCATAAAACATTGGAGAAAGCTTTTGGAACCCTTTTATTTTTAGTGATGATTGCTTATATGGCTGTAGACGAAGAAAGACCATATCACTAGGTTAAAAGGTATGCTCAGAGTGGTACTAATCAGCTTACTACTTCATTCAGTTTTATGCCATGTGGAGATTGTCTCACAAGGTGCAGAGAATCTGATCCTAGTTTTAGAGAGTAGTGTCAACTGCCTGAATTGGTGAGATACTAGGATTATATGGAAGAAGTGGTGGCAGTGCTTGACCATAAACTGCTTCATAGGGAGTCATTTTGGTGGAAGTATGGTACGAGGTATTATACCACCATTCAGCTAGGGGAAGCCACTTGGCCCATTGATGTTGTTGTTTTAAAGCAAAGCAAGGAAGGTCTCCAAGCATTTGTTGACTATTTCTATTTGGCCATCTATTTGTTGGTGGTACCCAGAGCTCATTCTCAACTGTGTGCCTATGCGATGAAATAGTTCCATCTAAAAATGGCTAGTGAAAGTGGCATCACGATCTGAGACAATTGAAGAAGGAATGCCATGAAGATGGAAGATTTGATCCAAGAAAACCTATGCAACTATGGAGGCTGTGTATGGGTGGCTGAGTGCACAAAAATTACTATATTTGGAGAAGCGATCGACTACGACTAGGATCATTATCTTTCCCCCAAATTTAGGGAGGCCCTTAATGAAATCCATGGAAATATCTATCCAGATCCTAGTAGGAATGGGAAAGGGTTCAAGCAAACTGGGAGTCAATGTGGTTTCACCTTTGTGTCATTGGCAGGTATCACATTTGGCCACCATCTATTTAATTTTGGCTTTCATGCCTTTCCAAAAGAAGTGTCAATGTGCCCACTCATAGGTTTTGAGAAACCCTGAGTGCCCTGCTAAGGGGGAAGCATGGATTTCATAAAAGATAGCCTGATGTAGGTCTAGAATTTGGGGAAGCACCAGACAACCCTTGTATCATAGAGAAGCACCATCCCATGAATAATGCGGTACTGCAGAGGGGTTAGTGGCCAATTGATGAATGAGGTGCCATAAGGAGGGATCATTTGCATACCCTTGTTGGATAGATTTCAACCATTTAAGAATGGACATGGAGATTGTAGAGAGTGAAGGTTGGTCCTCGAAGGTTCTTGAGAGAGCATCAGCCACAACATTATCTTTTCCCTTCTTATAGGTGATCTCACAATCATAACCCATGAGTTTGCTGACCCACTTTTACTAAGATGGGGATAAGACCCACTATTCCAAGAAATATTTCAAACTCTGGTGATCAATTTTTATCCAAAAATGGTTTCCCAGTAAGTAGAGTCTCCATTTTTGTACTGCATGTAAAATTTCCATCATTTCCTTTTCATATGTAGACAAAGCTAAATTGCAGCCAGAAAGGGCTTTGCTAGTGAAGGCAATTGGTCGACCTTCTTGGAGAAGAATAACACCCAAGCTGATGCCACTAGCATCACTTTCAATGGTGAAAGTTTTGGTGAAGTCTGGCAGTGCCAAAATTGGTGTGCTACACATAACTTGTTTGAGTTGGATGAATGCCTTATTAGCTGTTGAACCCCAGGTGAAAGCATTCTTCTTCAATAAGGAAGTCAAAGGAGCCACAATATTTCCATAATCTTTGATGAACTTGTAATAGTATCCTATCAGGCCTAAGAAACCATGAAGGCTCTTGAGGGTGGTTGGTTGAGGCCAATTCTACATAGCACTAATTTTTTCTAGGTCCGCACAAATCCCATTGGCTGAAATAATGTGCCCTAGATAGTCGATTTCCTCTTGACCGAATGAACACTTGGATTGCTTGGCACGTAATTGATTATCTGCTAATAATTGTAATGCCTTGTCAATATGTTGTAGATGCTTGACCCATGTGTAGCTGTAGATCAAAATGTCATCAAAGAAAACTAAAATAAATTGATGGAGAAAAGGCTGAAAGATTTTATTCATGAGTGATTGAAAAGTGGAAGGGGCATTTGTAAGGCCAAATGGCATGACAAGGAACGCATAGTGACCTTCATGTGTATAGAAGGTTGTCTTGGGAATGTCATCAAGATGCACTTGAATTTGATGATAGCCAGAATGTAGATCCAACATGGAGAAGAATTTGGCCCCATGGAGCTCATCAAGAAGCTCATCAATGACTAGAATTGGGAATTTATCCTTGATAGTGAGGTGGTTAAGGGATCAAAAGTCAATGTAAAGGTGCCATGACCCATCTTTTTTGTGGACAAGAAGCATTGGGGAGGAATATGGGCTAGTGCTAGGGTGAATAACTCTAAACTTAAGGACTTCCCAGACTAAGTTCTCAATTTCAGTCTTTTACAGATGGGGGTAACGGTATGGCCGGATGTTGGGTGGGATGCTTCCTGGAAGGAGAGGAATGTGGTGATCTTCAGGGTGTGAAGGGGGAAAATATACTGGTTCTAAAAAAATATTTGCATGCTTGTCGAGTATGGCTTGTAAATTTATAGGGTGGTTAGTAGCAACGAGGAGCTAGAGTTGAATGGAATGCAGCTATGCAATGACCCCATGTGAGCCTTTGTTCAAAAGTTTTTCCATGCAATGAGAACTGATGATGCTAGCAGATCTTGGTAATAACCATTTTAAGGTGTGATTCTAACCATTATCTGTGAACTACATCCAAATCTCAGAGAAGTCCCATAAAATAGGTCCTAATGTGCGAAGCCACTGTGCCCCTAAAACCACATCACACCCTCCTAAGGGTAGGGCAAACATTATCAGAGCGATAATTATAATTGGTGATTACAATAAGCACATTTAGACACTTCCCTTTACATGGAAATGTGCCCCCATTAGCAATCATGACTTCAAAGCTAGAAAAAGGGTATATAAAGCAGTCTGATGCCTTAGCAATGTGAGGATTGATGAAATTGTGAGTACTACCTGAGTAGATGAGGATTGTGAGAGGGATATTTTTTAAGCACCCTTTGAACTTCATGGTTTGGGGAGTGGTGACACCTACTAGTGTATGCATTGAGATCTCAGGTTGAGTCTCTTAAACCACTGGGTCCTCTTCAGTGCTGGGTTCTTCATGAGCATCTTGAAATTATGGAATATTAGGCTCACTGTCCTGCTCTGGTGGTGACTCCACATCTAGCAAGTAAAAGTTTTTTGTTGGATGCACCTATGACCCTTAACCTATTTGTCATCATAGTTTTAACATAATCCTTTCTCTTTGTGATCCCACATCTATGCCTTAGTCAGGTGCTTGATTGGTGTGGTTATGGTTGTCTACTGATTCACTATGTTCTTTGCTAGTAAAAAGGTGGGAGGTCGACATTGTGTGGAGAGTTTATCTTCTACTAACTTAGCCATACCCAAAGCATCCATCATATTTTTAGGGAAATTTTTTTTTTACCTCTGAGCAGATTGGCTCTCTGAGGCTACTAACAAAGCAACTTTTAAGAGAAGTCATCTAACAACCCTTCAGTGTGATTAGTGAGTTTTTCAAAATTCAATCTGATATTCATGAATAGTACCTATTTGATAGAGTTTGATGAGAGCTCTAGTGAAATCCTCAAATGCTGAGGGACAAAACCTACCCAAAATTAAGGATGCAAAATTTGACCAATCGAGTTCATCACTTGTCTTGAGATACCAATGGTACCACTGAAGTGCCTCTTGTTCCAGATGAAAAGGAAGTAATTGGGACTTTGTTTTATAGAATAAGTATTATGGAGGTTGAAGAATTGTTCAGCTCGATATATCCATCCTGTAGGATCTATACCATTAAATTATGGAAAGTCTAGCTTAGGTCCATGAGAGAATTTAAAAGCAAAGGAGCGATGCTCTAAAGAAGACTCCTCCTTCTGCACTCTGTTGAGCAAGATGTTATTTTGTTGATTCAAGCCACACATCATATCGGTTAACTCTGTAACTTGAATTTTCAATGTGGCAATTTCTTCATCCATGATTTTTGTGCCTACATGAGTGGTGACCATAACCAGTTGTTAATAGATAGTGATCCTTGACGTTCCTTTTTTTTTGGAGTTTTTTTTTTGCTGCTATTTTTTTTACAGCTGCTATTTTTTTTAACTGCTACTTTAGAAATGGATTGTCTGCAACTATGTGGTTGGAAATATCCTCAACTGTGGATATGTTATTGTTTTCTCTCTGAACCTAATAAGTTGAATATGGACCCCAGGTTTGTTTGGCTGCCTAAAGGATTTTTAAATTCACTCTGGCCACCAAAAGCTATCTAATTGATTATCACTCTCTATAAATTTATATCCATGGTTTTACCCCTTAACGATAGCTTTTGTTTTACCTCACGAGTGGGATCTAGTCAATCAGGATGGGGCCATTGCCCTTTTCGCTGGTAGGTCCTCTCAATGGGCCAGCTACTTCAGGGTTCTTGTGGTACTCCAAATAATGAGTTTTAGGCTTATGCCCAAGCACTTCCCACATTTAATCGGATAGATAGATCCTATACCCAATCTGAAATGATGAAACCTGTAATGAAAAATTTCTTTCCAAAATGGTGCAGCTCCTAGAAAGCCCTGGCTTTAGAAAAAAATTGCTCCCAAATCTATCCATAAAGCCAAGAAAGCACTCTGATACCATATGTGATGAACCTCCTACAGTATATTTAATCAAATATGCAAAAATATAATAACTCTTACCAATAATAGAAACACAGAAAGCTTATATTGATTGCGGGCAACTTCGACGGGGCAACCTCCTTTGAGCAAGCTCAATACAA
>JARHVA010007543.1:625000-660227 GCA_037957365.1 Torreya grandis | reverse complement strand
GATTTTCCATTTTATTCTATATAAAATTCTATTTTTTTAATTAGAAAAAATCATCAACATGAAACACATTCCAATAAGATTTTACAAACTAACAAATTTGGGTCTTTATAGATTCGCCACCTATTCTATAACTTTTATTTTGGAAGGTTATTATAACTTTTCCTTACTCTCTTTTCATTTCTATATTTCATAAGTACAATAAATTTTTATTAAATAGTTAATATTTTTCTTTGGAATACCCTATTTTATGTAATTTGAATTGCAATAGTTTTGGCATATTTAAATTATCTATAAAAAAAATAAATTAAAAAAAATTAAAATCCATTTCTTAATGAAATATGATCATTTTGAATGGGTTTAATTTAGTATGTATAGCATTAATCTAAGATTAAAACTTATTCTCATTAATTCTTTACTTAAAACTATGCATGTTTGGAAAAGTATATGCCTTGGTAGAATAATTAATGATTTTTGCATCTACGAGCTTAGTTCTAATTCTCTAGTAACAAAACAAATATCCTCAAGATAATTATATAAAATTAAAATAACAAAGTTTCATTGATAATTTGAACCAGAATCTTAATAAATATTATTTTAATCTTAGTTTTGGGTGGTTCATATAAACTTATCTTAGTAATAGTAAGAAAAAATCGAGTACATAATCTCTATGTAATGATTTTATTATTTTTATATTTATTTTATAATTTCATTAATATAACATTTTGATTGATAATGAATTGAAAATGAACCAAAAAATTAATCAAGTGGAGTTTCAAACATACATACAAATCCATATGGAATATCATAAAAATAATCAAACACATAATCCTTGTTGTACTAAAAATTTCACATCTTAATTTCACTACCTACCGATTGCAGAAATTCTATTTATTTTAACTTTTTAAATTTCCATGATATGTTACTCTACGTTAAAACCCAATGGACTAGGTAATGGCATTGGAAGATTAAAATGTAATGAATTGTAAAGTTGTCATTTTTGGACTTGAAATAAAAATTAATTGAACTAAATAAATCATTAATTATTTTTATAATTAATTGACTTAAATTCATAAATAAAGAGATATCAAAAAGAAGATTCAAGAGGAACATCAAAGGAATGACTATGGTTTTATGACAATTTAATAAATTGATTATTTTTATAATTAATGTTGTATTTTAAATGTAAAATGAAAAGTGAATTTAATATTGTACAATGATAGAATAACAAAATAGAACATGAGAAAAGTATAGTTAAAATAAAATTAGTTATAAGTTGAATTTTTCCAAAATATGGATTTCCAAATTCTTTTATGGGTGGAAAAATTATACAAAAGAGAAATCTAGATCATTTTGAGAGGTTCTTCTTTCTTTTAAATTGTTAGGGAATAGTTGGTTGAAACATTGTGAGCCATCTATGTGTTAGAAGCATGACGACTAAGATAAGGGGAGCGATTTATATATATATATATATAGATCAATCAAAGCACAAGAAACCATACATATAAACATGAAATACAAGAACACATCACATATGTGGGAAACCGTTAAGGGGAAGAAAACCCACTGGTATTTTTAAATGGACTATAGTCCTATAATAAAAAAACCAAATTTAATGAAAAACCAACTCCACTTGGAGCACCAACTTCAACTAGCCAAGCACCCACTTGTAAGGAGGCACCAACCCACTAGATGACCCAGCACCAACTCAACCACTTGATTGATTTTATCACCTTTAGAACATTATGTTTCTCAAACAATATATGATTTCCACCTCTTAATATCTTCACACTCTTATCCCTCTCAAATTGCCTTCTAGGCCTCTTCTCTAAACTAGGTCTCTTCAAGATTGATTAGGTCATATGACTTTGATCTTCATAATCAGACCTCCTATTAGATATTCATGATATTCCCTCTAATCTATTATAATGGTATATAATACCTCCTTCCATTTAATGAGATTATATCTTATTCACTCCTATTCAATCCACTAACAATCCCAAATAGGCCTAATTTATCAGTTTAAACACAATTTTTAAACACACACCTCTTGGTCAGCCACAACCACTTAAACACTTAGCTTGGGAATTAAATATATCTTGACACACATTATCATCAATAATAAATCACACAAATCAATCAACCAAACCTTCATTGGGCCTTATCGTCCTTTAGGCCTTATGGAGACCTAATAGGCCTTCTTTAGACACATGTTACACTTTGACTTTCTTGGAACACTTTAAAACTCCACATATGGCAAGAACATATCATATAAAAATAAAATAGGAATTATAAAACATCTTAAGATCACCATGACACCTTTTAGGTCCAACTACCACTTGAAACACTCCATTATCACTATTCACATTAGGCATTTGAACACATAGAAAAGTCTCTCTTGAAAACTAAAGATAAAACATCATTTATCCAAACAACCATGATAATAAATTAGCTATACATAGACAACATGACCTCAAAAATATCACCATATGTATTAGACAATTCGAATCAGGGCATAGACCCTCAAACTCATCTCTGTAACTTGCTTACTTAGAACTGCCAAGACTGTCAAAAATAAAGTCATGAAACATTTACATTTTAACTCATGTCTACAAAATTTAAAATAATTCCAATGTATAAACCTAATTATATAACATATCTATACTATCTTCAAATATAAACATCATATGGTCTAGTTTCAACTATTGGTCTTACAGATCAATTTGTTGACCTCACTACATAAGTCACACCAGAACCATAGAAACCATTTTGGATTCAATGTTTTCACCACTATACCTAATTTCCAAGCTCTCTACAAATAATTAATAGGACATAAAAAAATTTAACAACATCTTCAAGCACTTTGATCTATCATTCTACCCTAAAAACACACCAAAAACCAACTTCTCACACTGCTGAGGTTTTACACTTATTGCACCACTAATAGGCCTAATTGGATCACTAACATAGAGAAATTAAGGAATAGAACATATATATATATATATATATATATATATATATATATATATATATATATATATATATATATATATATATATATATATATATATATATATATATATATATATATATATATATATATACCTTCATGGACATTAAAAATGAGTCTCTACCATTTTCCTCCATCCATTCTCTTATTATGTCTAATGCAACTTTTGAATTCTGTAACTTCTTCAAAAATAATCCTATAACTCAACATTTTCTCTCTTCTCTCTCTAACTAATACCACCTAGAGGTACCAGGGAGAGTCCAATAAGACATCCAATAGCTTACCTAATTAATTCAATCCATTTTGATCACTTTTTATCAACATCTTAAACATCAAGTCCTTATTAGGGTTCTAAGAGGGGTTAAACTAGTTTTCACACTTAACAATCATTCATAAAGCATAGCCTCTCAAACCAAAAACTAATTCCTAGAATTTTGAGCTATAAAACTTTCCCATCTATCATTAACTTATTATTTTTGCATGAAATTTTTTTATGAGATAATGAACACAATAAAAACCTTCTCAAGTTGAGAACTCTTCATTTTACACACTCAAAACACCTCCAACTAACTTTTCATGCCTTTTCCTTCACACTATGACCCTAAACTGCATGAAAAAAATTGAAACAACATACCTCACATCTGAAAATGATTACATGATATCAAAAACTTTAAAATCTAATCATGGCCCCTCATTAGGCCATAATCTCTCTCTCTTTTCTCTCTATATCTTCACCTACAAACCCCATTAGTCCTTTAAACTGACCTTCATGCCTCTTTTCATGTAATTTCCACCTCACTCAAATACTAAATATTTAACTCTCATGCCATAGAACCTGTCTCATGCTTAAACACTACCATACATCCTTTGCATGACTTGACAATAGATCATGAAACCTCATTAGGCTAGGTACGGTCTAAGTACAGACCAAGATAGAATGCCTTATCCTCAAATACCAACCATAGAAAACTTATAAAGGATTCTAAATCTAACTTACAATCCTATACAATTCTAAACAACTTTTCACTTGTGTGAGCTCACTCACTTTAGCATGATACCTGCACATACCTTCTCACAAGGTCTAGACTAGGCTTCAGAAGACACTTTGACTATGCTCAAACGTATTGACCTCAAATATATCACTCAAAATAACATAATAAAACTCATAACACAATCATATCACTAATATCATACACCAACACTCTTCCAAGCCTATTGAAATATCTCACTGCCAACTAACCTTGCTCTTAATAACTCTCTTTTATACCTACTTGTGATTATACCTTCACAATAACCTTTAATGACAACACTTACAACTTCATACTGACCTAAACCATGATATCAATCTTGACATAAACCAATAAAAAAGATGAAGCTCAACAAACTCACCTTGTCACAAAAAGCTCATACCTCAAAGATCACTCACCATACATCTTCACTAGATATACCTTGACTTCAATGACATCAATGACATCAACCTTGACATTAATGACAACACTTCTCAACAAACTCTCACTTTATCATTGATGGAAAACACACTACAACCTGACCATTCTCATCTCCCCTATTCTATTCTTTCTCCCCCTTTGACATTAATGATAAAGGGTGTTCTGTAAACTTCTATCTAATCTTTGGATCTGAACTAAAATAAACAACACAATGAAATGTTGAAAAACACTCACCTTAATACTTTTTTTGGTAGATAAATCCTAAAAATATACTTTATCCCCTTGAGCTAATGTAACCTCTCAAAGACACTAAATGGCAAACAATCTTCAGAAACCACTCTTTTCAATAAGTTACCTCTATATTCTAAATAATCTCCCTCATAATTTAGTGCTATCCTTTTCTCCAACTAATTCCATGCATACCTCTATTCTAATATCAAAGTCAACCACACTCTTGAAAAAGAACTTAGAACTACCAAGTTCCCCCTTAGACTAAGCATATCTTATTCAAATGAACTAGGAACTCAAGATTACTTTCCTTCTTTGACATGGCTAAAGAAGATAAAACTCTTGGTCACTCACTAGGCTACCACACTCTTGACACCAACTACAGAATTAGGGACTTCCCTTTTTGTCTTCATAATTTTCACACTGTATGAATCAATATAACTCATAGACCATCCTCAACTACCTCCAAACATCTCTCATATACTAATTGACTTTTTTTTACCTTGAAAGCCTGATGTCAACCTTAGATCTCTCAGACTTTTTTACATTCCATACCATGGCTCCTCATGAACTGCTTCAAAAATAATTCTCATACTAGCCAAAATGCCTTCCACCTTATCATATACATACAAATATAACTCATACCTTCTAACATATATAACCTAGAATTTTTTCAATATGAATCCTTCTTTGAATGTAACCTCATGCTTCTATAGATATATGAGTGTCTCCATAAAGCTTAATGGAGTCACCCCTTTTCATAGGGCACTAAAACACCATGAAATCAAGAGATTCCCAGATCTCCAATCCACTCTTCTTAGCCATCTTTCAATCATGAGACTGATAGTCCCTCTTTAGAATCCACTTAAGCTTGAATGAAGCATTTGACTCATCCACCTTGTCATCCTTATTCTAATTCTTTACTACCTTTTCAATATGTGTAAATAACACATGTTATTGATATTCCTTCACATCTTATTAGTGATATATCTTAAAAATAGTCCATTTTGAATAGGAAATTGATCATGACTCACCTTGATTATCATTGGTTTCCATACAAATGTTTGAACCTTATCATGCACTCTACGAGCTCCATATACCTTGTTATGTCTTAAGGCCCTTATATTCTATTAATATATAATATTGTAATGTGTCCCACATTATGAAAATATTAAAAACAACATTATTCTTCTTACCTCTTGATTGATCACTCCTTCTCTCATGGTCTCATGACAACACATCCCTTGAGACCATTCTAAAATCATTTGCTCTTTGACCAAAGATATGACATGAAAAATAATAACCATTGAAATAAATGGAATAACTCATTGCATTGGGATGCTTGATTGGTCTCTTTATGTTAAATTTCATGTTGGTGCTCTTAACTTGTTCTAATTTCTCACACTCTTTTTGAAACTTGCTCATCTTGTCTATGATCTGCTCATGCTCAACCTTCAAAGAATATATCTCTATCTTCAACTAATCATACTCAAATTATTTTTATCTAAAATTTATATTGACACCTTATAACTAATTCATGAGATCCTTGATGATCTTCTCATCCTTTTTGGCTTCTTTGACCCAATCACTCTTCAAGATACATATCTATTCCTTAAGACTCTTGACCATATATCTTAACTCATGCTTCCTCTTCTTTTGGTGCTTCAAATCATCCTAGGGTACTTATGATCTTAGATTCAATGTCTACTTCAACTTCTTCTTCTTCATTGTCATAGTAGACTTCTTAATCATACACGTTGTCTTCTTCCTTAGAGCAACCTAGTTCTTTAGCCAAGAATAGAACTCCATTGCTAACTTGATCAACAAAGTCATCATCATCAAAAAAATTATTATCACTTACCTCAAATGACTTATTATTACCTTAAAAATTATTCAAAATATCTCTTACATACTTATCTTGTGAAATGAATTGATCTTCATTACTATCATGATAAACACTGTCATCATCACAATCCATGCTTACACTTCTAGCATCTCCTTTAGGTTTTTAGGTTTAATTCAAAGGACAATGCTCTGATACCAACTATTGGAATCATAATTATTGAGAGGGGGGTGGGGGGTGAATTAGTCTTAAAAAGATTCATTCAATTCCACTTAACATTTAAGAACCATTCATACAAACATATATATCAATCAAAGCACAAGCAACCATACATATAAACATGAAATAAAATAACACATCACATATGTGGAAAAACCTAAAGTAGATGAAAACCCATTGATATTTATAAATGGACTATAGTCCTATAATAAAAAAACCAAATTTAGTGAAACACCAACTCCATATGGAGCACTAACCCCCAACTAGCCAAACACCCACTTGAGAAGGTTTTAGCAAGCACCTACTTTACAAGGAGGCACCAACCCCCTAGATGACTCAGCACCAACTTAGCCATATAATTCCTTTTATCACCTTAAAAAAATTATGTTGCTCAACTAATAGATGATAACCACCTCTTCAGCTCTTCACACTCTTATCTCTTTCAAACTACCTTCTAGGCCTCTTTGCTCAATTAGGTCTCTTCAAAACTAATTAGGTCTTACGACCTTGATATTGATACTCAAACTTCCTATTATATATTCATGAAAATACCTATACTCTCTTTTTATTTTCTATAATACCTCCTTCCACTGAAATATATCCTATTTCATTCACTCCTCTTCAATCCACTAATAACCCAAAATAGTCTTAATATATCTTATTTATATACACAACTTATAAACACACACCTCTTGGTTAGAAAAAATCATTTAATAACTTATATTATGGATTTATATATCTTTAAAAATGTTATCATCAATAATTAATCACAAAAATCAATCAGCCACACCTTCATTAGGCCTTATCCTCTTTTAGGCCTTTTTAAACACACGTTACACTTTGACTTCCTTAGAACACTATAAAAATACACATATGTTAGGAACATATCTTATAACAATAAGATATTCATTATCCAACATCCTATGAATAGGATGACACCTTTTAGGTCCAAGCACCACTTGAAACACTCCATTAACACTATTCACATTAGGCATTTGAACACATAGAAAAGTCTATCTTGAATAATTGAAGATAACACATCATTTATCCACACAAATATGATAATAAATTAGATATACATAACCTAAGTGATCTCAAAAATATCTCAATATGTATTAGACACTTCAAATTAGGGCATAGAGCCTCAAACTCATCACTATAACTTCCTTACTCAGAACTACCAAGATTATCATAAAGATAGTCATGAAACATTGACATTTTAACACCTATATAAGTAATTTAAAATAATAAAAATATATTAATATGATCCTATGACATATATATACCATCTTATAATATAAACATCATATGGTCTAGTTTTAACTATTGGTCTTACAAATCAATTTGTTGACCTCACTTCACAAGTCACACCAAAACTAGATAAGCCATTTTGGATTCAATGTTTTCACCACATACCTAACTTCCAAGATATATACCAAGATTTAATATAAAATAATAGTCTCAAAAAACATCTTCATTCAATTTTCTCCATCATTTTACCCTGAAAACACACCAAAAACCAATTTCTTACACTACTTGGGTTTTGCACTATTTGCACCATTAGGTCTATTAGTGACTAGCCTACTTGGATCACCCAATTATATCACTTAAGTACTAGAACCTATCTATAAACCTTCATTGACATGAAACACTAGTATCTACATTCTTCTATCCATTTTCTTAGTATGTCTAATGCAATTTTTGACTTCTACAACACCTTATTTAGAAATAAGCCTGTAACTCAACATTTTCTCTCTCCTCTCTATAACGAATACCACTTGGAGGTACTTGGGAGAGTAAAATACAAGATCAAATATATTACGTAATAAATTCAATCCATCATGAACATTTTGATCAATATATTTAACATTAGGTCCTTATTAGGGTCCTAAGAGGGTTTTAACTAGTTTCCACTCTTAATGATCATTCATAAAGCATAACCCCTCATTCTAAAAATTAATGCCTGATATACCATATACCATGTACCATGAACTTATTAGGTTCCCATTAAAAGGTATTATGATCTAAAAAACATAATAAAAACCTTCTCGAGTTGAGAACCCTTCAATCCTCACACTCAAAATAACTCCAAACAAATTTTCATGCCTTTTCCTTCACACTATGACCCCAAACTACATGAACAAACTTGAAACAACATACCTCACCTTTAAAAATGATTACATGATCTATAAATCCTTGAATTCAAATCATGACCCCTCATTAGGTCACTCTCTCTCTTTTCTCTCTAGACATTGACCTATAAACCACATTAGGCCTTAAAAATAACCTTCATGCTTCTTTCCATGCACTCTCCACCTCACTCACATACTAGATATTTTACTCTCATGCCATAAAACCTTTCTCATGATTAAACACTACTATGCATCCTTCACATTCCTTAACAATAGATCATGATACCTCATTAGCCCAAGTAGGGTCTAAGTATAGATAAAGACAACTTGCCTTACCCTTAAAGACCCCACTTACAACATTTATGAAGGATTATACACCTAATTCACAATCCCATACAATTACAAACAACTTCTCACTTGCTTTAGCTCACTCAATTCAACATGATACCTACACATACCTTCTCACAAGGTCTAGACTGGGCTTCACAAGACACCTTGACTATGCTCAATCACACTAACCTCAATGATATCACTCAATTTGACATAAAAACACTCATATCACTAATCTCATATAAAAAAACCTTCCAAGCTTATTGAAATAGTTTACTACCAACTGACCTTGCCATTACAAACTAACCTTTCTTTCAACAACACTCTTTTAGATCTACTTGTCATCATACCTACTTAAGAACCTTTAATGACAACATTGAGAGCTTCATGCTAACCTGAACCTTGATATCAACCTTGACATCTACCAACAAAGAATACAAATCTCAATAAACTCACCCGATCACATCATGCACCTCAAAGACCACTCACCATGCATCTTCACTAGATACACCTTGACATCAATGAAATCAACCTTGACATCAATGAAAACACTTCTCAACACTATGTAATTTAATAAATTTAAGTAATGGAATTGAAGCAAGCTAGTGGTATCAATAATTGACTTTATGGATTTTGATGTTAATTATCTTTTAGATATGCATTTTTATTGATGGAAAGAGAAGACTATAAAATTCTACATTATTTTTGGTTGTGTAGAACTCATAGTGTTTATATACTTTGTGTTGTAAATATCTTGTATGGGTATTGAACAAAGTGTACCCAATCTGAATCTTAAGGAGAATTTACTTTTCCAAATAAGATTTTATTATCAATTACTTATATTGTTCATTTTTTTGTGAGAGAAATGATTTCAAACTATTTAAATTTTCTTCTAAGTTATTATGACATTTCTTTACATGTATTCTACTATCAATTTCACACATCAATATTCCTCAATTCTTATACCATTTTCACCTTCAACCATTTCCTATATTTTTTTCCTTTCCAACTAAAAGTTAAAAAAACCCATAATCCCACTAGGGAGCTACCCCTCTCAAATATATAAGAAAATCACCATCTCTATAATGATTTCTCCAATTGTTGAGAAATTTCTGTCACTCCCACTTAGGTGAGTCTTAAAACCAATATACAAAGGTTACCTAGATTTATACAAACATTTTTTTTAACTCCATTGGAGATCAAAAGGTGCCTTTGATTTTTACAATTTGAAGAGATTATTCCCCTTGACAAAGAATATTGGAGACTCTATTAAAATGATGTCTACAAATGATGGAATGGAACTGATATTTTAGACATTTGATCTTTTCTATCACTACCCATTATCTAATTTTTTGTTGCAAGAATGAAAATATTTTATCCAAAACTATAGTATGCATAGTGTGTATATGAAATTTAGATGTTAAAATAAATAATATTAAACTAGTTCATATTACTAAATAAAACACAACCTTAGGTTGAGAGAAATAAAAGAAAAAAAATGATTCCTACACTTTTCAAATGAATATATCCCTCGTTGAATGGATTTTATCATGATATCAATGGATTTTAGTTGCTCAAAGGACCATCCAAGATTATAGTTGCATATACCTATGAATAATGATTTCTTGATTTCATGATTACTTGATTTTAAAGATTTATATTGTCCAATTATATGCATCTCATATGAGAATTAAGGATTAAGGGTGAAATTATAAAATTTTGGATAGGAGGATGTATGGCTAAGATTGAATTAATCAGATTTGGAAACTATGAGTTTGGATGAATGAGATTAACTCCCTTGATCTAAAGCTTGTGTGATTTGATTTAATGTAAATATGATTTAATTGATTTATGGTTTACTTGATTGATTTTATTTTTTGATGTGTAATCATAAATAAAGGAGTAAGCTGATTTCATGGATTGATGAGTGGACCGAGTTTTCATTTTGATAAAATAGTTGGCTGAGGGATGATATGGAGTTTGACATGCAAGTTGATACTTATTATATTATTTTTATTAATTATGTGTGCATGGAATTAGTTACAAATTAATTTAATAATTAGTAATGGTTAATTATCCAACTATGCATGGGGAGTAATTAGAAAAAATATGTGTGTTTAATTAATTAACATAGTTTAATTAATAAATTTCAATGTGGTAGTTTTAATTCCAATTAGTTAGGTTGTATTGAAAATATAATTAGGGTGATATAATTAAGTTATCTACACATGATCCTATTTAAAAGGGTGTTGAAACTAAAAGAAGAATATTTTCAAATAATGTACAAAAAATATGGTCACAAGAGGATTCCCCTAGTGGCATGGTGGTAAGGTATTATGATCCTTTGAGAAGGCATGCGAGAGTGAAATAGATGGGTGGTCTCTCAAAATGAGAATCGGGGTTAAAATGGAATAAATAGGATTAAAACATAGGGATGGGTATGAATAAATAGAAGGTAATGGGTAAGAAAAAGTGAATGTTAATTATGTATAGCTAGTGTAGAAGTTTAAATGTGTATTTATATGTTAAACAAGTCTTTTACACTTGTAAAATAGAACTCAAGGTTATATCATTTAGTTATTAACCTTATTTTTAGTTGATAGGCTCATATTCACCACATCATTGGAATAAAAATTTGTATTATAATCAAACCCTATTATTATAATTATCAATATCACCTATAGCCCATAGTACACTTATATTTTGATATATATCTTGAAATATTAGTTTTAGATCTCTAGCATCTTTCTTTGCTTTGAGATATCTATGTTCAAACTTAGAAAATAACATCAATGTTATTGTCCAATCTCCAACATAAGTGTCCATGCTTTATAAAAACTTAAATTTGTAAAATTTTTGAAATTTATAGGTCAGCATATTATTTTTCATTAACTCTTCCATGAGGAACTTTTAAAAATAAGTGGTATAAATAAAATTTAAATCCAATTCATTATTCATCTATAAAATACCAAAGAAACACCAATTCAATCTCATTCAATCAATTGTACAACTGATTTATATTATCCTATTCTTCCCTATTTTTTTATCAATCAAATTAGTCATATTATAGTTCTAAATCATGATATAATAAATCACGAGTAGTATCTTTCAAGTTAAAATCTATATCACTAAATGTACTTACATATAACATTCTACAAAAAAATCACACATAAGCCAACACATAGGGTAAAATTGTATATGTTTGAGTCCCTATTCAGATATGTATAGATCTAATGATTCAAATAATAACCCATGATTAAAATTTTTCAAGTTACAAGATAGATCACTACATGCACTTGGATATATCATTCTACACCATTTTCACACCCAAGCTAGCACACAGGGTAAATAGATATGTTTGAGGCCATATTTAGAGTTTTAGATATGTAAGCAGTGCTCATTGATAGATGGGTCCTTAAGGAAAACTTGAATTCATGATATAATTAACCCATTTTTTTCAAGATGGCAAGACCCAAGAGGAGGATCTAAGGTTTTAGTCATAATATGATATCAAAATCATGTGCATGTAATTTGAACATATAATATGAAATGCAACATAAAATCTATAGATATTTGGGTGTAATTTATAATCAACATTCAATATTTTATATAAGATAGATGCATTGAAGCAAAGTAAGTATCATTGATGCAAGTGTCTATGCTGACATAAAGTTAATTTTTAGAATTTGACAACTGGATTAGAACCATCATACAATATATGTTTACACCTGCATCACTTATATTTACTTATGCATAAGTGTATAAGCTAAGTATAATTTATCTTTCATATTGATATTTTTGAATATTGAGTTTTATAATTTCTATATTTGGTATATGCTCAGATCTAGAATTTGTATTGAAAATTATATATGTCTAAATCTAATGATTCAAAAATAATCCATGACAATTTTTTTCCAAATTACAAGCTAGACCACTACATGCACTTACATATAACATTATATACTTTTTTTAACACACAATCTAGCACATAGGAGATAAATACATATGTCTAAGGCCATATTCAAAGTATTTGATATGTAGGCAGTGCTCATTGATAGATGGGTCCACGAGGGTAGATTGACTTCATGATCCAACTAACCCTTTTTTGGAAAGGTGATAGAACCTAAGAGGAGGTTCTAGGGTTTGAGTTATAAACTGATATCAAAATCATGTGTGTGCAATTTAAACATGCAATATGAAAGAAAACATAAAACCTATAAATACCTAGGTGTAATTTGTAATCAACAATCAATATATTTTCTATGAAAGATGCATTAAAACACACGAAGTGGCATCAATACAAGTGTACACAGAGAGATGCAAGTGTCTATGTTGACGATAAATTAATTTTTAGATTCTGATGACTAGATTATAATAACCATACAAACTATTTTTACACCTGAATTACTTAGATTTAGTTATGCATAAGTGTATAAACTAATTAAAATTTATCCTTTATATTGATATTATTTGAATATTGAATGTTATAATTTATATATTTTTCATATGATTAGATTTATTATTTCTTATCAAAATATTAGTAGAATCTACTTTTGTTAATTGGATACTTTATGTATTAGCTTACTCATTATATGGCTAGGATACTTCCCCTCATATTAATACATATTTCAAAAAATGGTTAAACATTTGTTGAACCTGACCTTTAAGGCTTCTCATGAAACTACTAGCTTTCTCTAGGGTTTTCAACCTTCTAAGTTTTTTTTTTATTATTAAATTTATTCATTTTTTTCTATCATTTATGTGTAACCTAGGCATCATCCTAGATTATTTGGTGTTATTATTAAATATTGTGAGTTACCCCTTGGGCCACCTAAACTGTCTCAAATTAATACCATGTCAAATTATGCTAATAATGAGAGTTGCAATAATAACAATGAGAAAAATAATTGGAAAATTCTTGTAGAATATGAATTTGATCTTGAGGATAATGAAACACATGAAAATAATAAACATGAAAAATGATATCAAGATCAAGTTAAATATATTGCATTATTTTGAGAGCACATTCATGAAAATCTTGAATATCTCCACAAGATCCTTAATACTATATAAGAAGCTAAGAAGGAAAAAAGTGTTAGTGAAAAACCATTGATAGATATTGGTATAAACATTGGGGCTAATGATATTCCTATCATACATACATTTCATTATCCCTCCCCTCAACTACACCATGTACACTACATCTAGTGGGGGCATGTAATATGTTTTAAAACCATTATTCCCCAAACATCAAACCATCATTTCCACATCCTCCATTGGAGTAATTAATAATTCAACTCAATTATTAGTTTCAATGCCTATGTCAACACAAGTGGTGTTTTGTCCCTATTGGTGACTTTTCAAGTTTTTACTCAAATTCCCAATGGGCCTACTATGCACATTATTTTAAAATTTATGCAAGATATAGAACCTAAGGTTACCAACATGAAACAAAATTCAATGAAATCAAATCATGCTATTGAATAATAAGATGTATTGCATAATCCTCTATCACTTGAGATATATTTTCACCCTTTGCCAATTGGTTTTGTTACTCCTAACTTCACACTTTATGATGGTAAAGGTGATCCTAAACAACATCTTTGATATTTATATGCAACATGCCTTGATTATGATTCAAATGATAAGTTTCTGACCAAATTATTTACAAAAAGTCTTAATTACTATGCTTTAATATGGTTCTATGATTTACCGGTATAATTCATAAGAGAATTCAACCCTTTGGTTGATCAGTTTTTAGCAATTTTATGATCAAAATTATAAAAAGATGTCATATGCATAAAATTTCAATGTCAAACAAGGAATAAATGATCCTATTGATGAATATGTCTTGACATATAAGATAATGTTGGCCAAAATGAAAAGTCTAGTAGTAGATAAAGAGCTTCAATATATCTTTAAGAAAAGTTTTTTTTCTACCTTACATGAGTATATTGATTTTAATAAGTTCAAATATTTTGATGAATTATGCCATATTGTTAAAGATAGATAAATTAAACTTATTTCATTAAACAAGATTAAATATGTGGAAAACACACTGATTACATCCAATACCTAGTTTCATATAAAACAAAGATATAAGGTCAAACCTATTAAAGATAAAAAGGAAACGACAACTATAATTTAATATAGTATCACCAAAACCTAATAGGATTATCTTATCCAATGCAACTAAGAGGTTAGTTACACTATTATTCAAGTCTCTAGATTCACTACTTTTGAAGCTTGTGGATTCTAATCTCATAGCTCTCCATCCTCCTATTATGGTTGATATGAGTTGACCTCTAATAAAAGGATATGATTCCAATTAGTATTGTGACTATCATTAATAGTGATTTAATAGCTTTTAAGGATTCTTTAATAGATTAAGAACCTACTGATAATAAAAAGTATAATATATTACAATATCAATTTAAGGAAACATTGGAAGTGAAAATGGCATATCATGCACATCCTCCTCCACCAAATTATATGTAACCATTAGATATGATTATTGGTATAATTATATGCCATATACCTCCTATGTTTCAAAGGTCCTCTATTTGATTCGATGATAGTGAGGTTGTGGATGATGAATCATATCTTCATTCTTTATTTATCAGGGCACATATTGATCAACAAATTATACACAATATTATGCTCAATAATAGTTCTAGTGAGAATGTATGAAGCATGAAATTATTAAAACATTTTGGATACACATAGGATGATTTATTTCCTTTGACTAAAATGCTCAAATTAATTGATATAAATACATAAGGTTTTTTGTGAGATTTATTTACCTTTATAGGTTGGTCTAACATATATGACCATAATATTTTTAGTTAGACCATACACATGAGTATTTTATATGCTATTAGGATGACCTCAGATTCATAAGCTCCATGTAGTAAATTCTACAATGAATGGATCTCTTAAATATACTCATACCCATACGATAATTATAGTTTCAAGGATTCAATATGAATATCTTTTTTAACATGCATAATATTTGCCATGATAAATAATTATACAACTTACTAAGGTAAATCATGCATGCAATGGTAAGCAACAGACAATCCCCTTTCCTAGGTGACCAATACATGAGAGGCCATTACATAATATATCTATAGTGACCTCTTTGAGATTCTCATTTACATTTCCACATCCTATCCAGTTGTTGAAAATAGATAAACATGTTATAAAATGGGTAAAAATATCCAATACTACACCAAATAAATCACAAAGCATTAAGCAATGGTTTACACAAACCACTACACCTTCTACTAATATTTCATAACTACAAATCCCTATTAGGCATACACAAATTATTAAATATTATCCAATTCTATTTTGTCACATATACATGATCCTTGGGAGCATAACCAATTTATTATACCATATGTATATTATAGACCACCCTATGAGCATCCTTTAGATAAAATCATTGGATAACACTCTCTTTTCAAACAACTCCTAAGAAATAAAATAACTCAAAAAAATTAAAAATTAAAAAAAAATCAAATATTCAAGAAAATAAAAAAAACATTGAAATAAAGTGGAAATACAAAAAAAAATGCATTTAAAATGTTTACTAGCTTTAAATATGTTGTTTATTATATTTTAGTAGATACCATAACATTTATGTACACACATATGTTTCATAGGTAATTGGGTGTGATATAGGCATACATAAAATCCATGATACATGAGCATGTAGATGTTGGACCTTTCCTTTAGATATATGACAAACTATGTTAGGGGGATCATGCTTCTTTTTTTATCATGTTTGACACATGTTCTATTATTTTATGATTGATTCCATTATCACATTGATCTTACATATTGAAATTTACACATGCCTATATTCATGTTATCTTACATAATGTACTTGATATGCTATTATATGTGATATTTTGTTAACATATGTATATATGGACTAATATGACATGATTGTGCTAGTTTCTTGTATTTCCTTTACTTCATATCTTGATTTTGCTTACTGGAGTTTACTTCTTATTTGATTATTTATATTTATTGTGGAACGTTTGAACATGTTCCTTGTTTTTTGGCCACATTTCCATAAATATTTCTTGTTTATTTTGTGTGTGTTTATTTGCATATGTCCTCACCTTGAGTGTGTGGAATTTGAACATGCCATATGTCTTTAATCTATCTAGACCCATATTTACATGACATTTGAGTACTCTTGTATGTGTGATTGATTGTGACATTGCCATGATACACATCATGCATCTTAAGGATAATTATGTACACATATTGTGAACTTAATTGATATATCCACTTCAACATGACATTATTATATGCCTATTTACTACATGATTCACATAGATACAACATAGTTATCTTATTCTTTTGAGATAAGGTGACTATCACTTTTTTATTCCTGTAACTTAAAAGGTGGGTGTATGTCATATAAACATGATTATACATACATATATTTGACATATTTAGTGAAAAAATATTTAGTTTACATGATTCAGATGTACATGTGGGAAAAAATTATATACATTTGGCGTACATTTGGGATAAAGTTTTTCATATTTGTGATAGACATTATAAATATTTTATAGATCAAAGCCTACATTTTGGCTAATAATTTATATTGAGATACATTGGAGGTTCATATGTCATGTAAATGCACCAATATGAATATATTATTCATACTATACCAATATGCATGCACTAAATATACCTAGATGTATTGTTTGAGATTTTATCTACTATATAAATTGGCTTATTTTATTAGTGTGATTGATATTATTCACCCTTGATGAACTTTTAACTAATTTATATTATTGTGAGTTGATATGGTTAAAAAATTTGAGTTGGGGGATGTTATCTATATAGTTGTGTGTTTGAGATTATGAGCTCTTGATGGACTTGGCACAACTCACCCTTATACCAAATTAGGGGCATGATCACCATTAAATTATCCTATTCAAATATATAATTTTTAGTGTGAACCTCTCTCCAATTCTTCATCTAGGAATCATCATTACCAAAATAAACTATCAAGGATCAACATGGTTTCCTCAACACATGATCACACATATAGTAAATTCAAACATCGATCATGTAAATAGAGTGTTTTACACACCAAGGTACACATTTATTTTCATATTAATAATAATTTCATACTTATGGTTTACTATATTAAATGTGGGAGGGGGGGATGTATATGCTTAAATCTATATTTATATGTTAAACTAGTCTCTTACACTTGAAAAATACCACTCAAGGCTCTACCCTTCACTTACTAACCTTCTTGGCAGCCAATAGGCTCACAATCACCACCTCACTAGGAAAAAAAATATTATATTATATTCTAAACGTATTTTGATTATCTATATCACCTATTGCCCATAATAAGCTTAAATTTTGATATATATCCCACACTATCAATTACATATCTTCAACAACCTTTTTTATTCCTAGATAGTTGCGTTCAGACTTGTATAGTAACATCAATGCTACTTTCCATTATCCAAAAAATGTTTCCATGCATTCTAAATACTCAAAATTTTAGATATTTATAAATGTACGCATCATACTATTATGTTTCATTGACCCTTTCATGATTAACTTTATAAAATAATTGGTATAAATATAAGTTAAAGACAATTCATTATTCATCAAGTAAATACAAATTAAGAACCTATTCAATCCCATTAAATCTTTTAAAAACTTGAGTTCTAATACCCTATTCTTCCCTATTTATATATTAGTCATAGGATAAGTTATATTATATCTATAAATCATGAAAATAAAAACCCATGAGTAGCATCTTTTAAGTTATAAGCTATATCACTACATGTACTTGCATATATAATTCTTCAAAAAAAATCACACACAAAACAACACATAGGGGAAAATAATATATGTTTGAGGCCATATTCAAAGTATTAGATATGTAGGAAATGGTCATTTATATAAGGGTCCTTAAGGTTAGCTCAAATTCATGAGCTAACTAACCCATTTTTGGAAAGGTGAAAAAACCTAAGAGGAGGATCCATCCTTTGATATATATTATGATATCAAAATCATATGCATAGGATATGAAAAAATAAAATAAAAAGTTATATAAAACTTAAAAATACTTAGGTTGAAGTTTTAGACAATAATAAATATTATTTACAAGAAAAATGCATCGAAACATAGATAATAACATTGACACAAGTGTCCATAGGGTGAAACAAGTGTTTGTGTTGACAAAAAGATAATTTTGAAAAACTAATGACTGTACCAAAATCATCATACAATCTATTTATACACAAACATCACTCAAACTTACCTATACACCAATTTATAATCCAAGCACAATTTATCCTTCATATCGTTATTATAATAAAATTGATTTTGTTACTTTATATATTTGCCATATGCTTAGATTTAGTTTCTAATATCAAATTATTAGTAGAATCTAAATTTTTTAATTTTAATACTTCTTAGATATATTATTACTTAGTTTTTTAGTCTACTCTTTTTCCTATTAATCATTTTTTTAGAAAAGGGTTAAACAACTAGTTAGAATGAATTTTTATGAGTGTTGATGATGTGGTGATGAATGTTGCTAATCTTTAACTAAATTCTAAATGTTTGAAAAACTTGATATATAATATTTAATATAAAATGACACACCATGATATGTAAAACCATGATGACACTATTGTAATATGAATTAATATTGACACATGTAAAAATAAAAAAACACACAAATGATTAATAATAAACAAGAATATTTTCTAGTGAGATGTGAGTGAGTTTGTACAGTGACTTAGTTGTTTCAATCCCAACCCAAGTTAAAATATCACTATCAATGGGATTTTGGTAATATTTATTACTTCTATTATGGAGGATATATATGGTCATTGGTGGTATTATTGAGGTTATTTGTCATCATTGGTACTATTATTGAGGACAATTGTAGTCATTGATGGCATTCTCATGGTAGGTTGTGGTAATTGAAAGTATTATGGTGGTTAATCACTTGGGGATATGGGTTTGTGGTGTTTCCTAGACTATTTCATAGCTTTGGTGAAAATTTATTACCAATAAAAATAATGATAATAAACAAAAATAAATTCAAACTTAAAAAATAAGAAGTAGATTTTGTTTTATCCCTTATCAAGTTTAAAAAAATCCAATATTTGATGATCAATGATAATTATAGCTTTTATTTTTCCCAAGTAATGATGTATGTGAAGAGGTTGGATTAGGAATTATATATGACAATAATTCTTCAACTATTTTTTTAAATTTGAAAAGGTATTTTAACAGGACTAAGGACAAGACAAATGGTTTTTTGGGATTTTGACTTTATATTTTTATTTGGATTTTTTATTTTTTTCACTAGGGACGCTTAATAGATTTTTTCATGAAATTTTATGGTTATTAAGATTTTTTTTTTCCAAATTTAAAAATATTAATAGGTTATCATTATAGCCTATATATAGAGGGTGTTGCCATGGAGAGTGAAGCAGGAAACACATTGGATGAAGTATTTTCTTTGATTATATGAAATATCAAGAGGGAGGATGTGGTCTTAGAGGCAATTTTAAATGTCATAATAGCAAGGGGACCAATAATATCATACACCACTTATAATTTTTTCACATGACATGTTGGGATCATTAGATGTTCATCTAAAAATTGACATTGTTGGTTATCCTTTCACATCTCAAAAAGAGAAATAATGTTATCCATTACATCTGAAATTTTTCCACAAGGTATTTTTTCAAAATTTTATGTGCACAAATTATCATTTAATCATTTCAAAATTTATTTTACAATGGATGAATTTTTTGCCTTTGGTTTGTTACTCTTTATTGACTTGTTTGATTTTGAGTTAAAATTCACCATATAGTAACAAGTTTTGAATGTTCCATTGTATTACTAGTTTGAGGCTTGAGATGAGTGCTTCATAATCAGTGATGTTGTTATCAAAAGTAAATTTAATTATAAATGATTTGGGGATGATATCTAATCTAAGAATATCACCATATGATAAAGCTAAAATGTATTCAAATTTTTTAAGGAGCAAGACAAAAGTTTCATGTTCCATGGAACCAAGAGTATCTCTAAGTTTAATGACTTTAGGATTATAATTTATTCCAATGTTCATGTCATAATTTTTGTCAATAATAAATTTAAATCAGTCTTGTAACTATGTTGGTGTATGTGGAAGGTTGAATTGCTCATCTTTTAGTCTATCAAAAAGGTTTTCATTAAGAGACACATATTTATTCTAGTGATTTGGATTTTTTTCATCTGATAGTACCTCAAAAACATTTTTACTATGGGACTTCAATTTTTTAGTTTATTTATTATTCTTATTTATTTATTTATTTTGATTTAAGAACTCTTCCTGCTTCCCAAAATATGTCGATCTGTCTTGGTTGATTTAAAAATCATTTTTTAGATTCCTTGTTGGGATTTCATCTTGAAGTCCCATGAATTTTGTTATAGCTTCATCAGTTTGAGATAAATAAATTGGTATATGATATTTTTG
Source organism: Torreya grandis (assembly GCA_037957365.1). NCBI lineage: Eukaryota > Viridiplantae > Streptophyta > Pinopsida > Cupressales > Taxaceae > Torreya > Torreya grandis. The sequence goes on along the minus strand of JARHVA010007543.1, from coordinate 638,488 downwards.
GTCCCATTCAATAAGTTCATTATATTCAAGGTCACATTTGATGGTAATAATAGTGGTGTCACTAAAAATATTGGTTGCATTAAGGTATTTATAGAGACTATGAAAGGAACTTGTTTTAATGTCATAATAAGCTTTTGTAGAGATCATGAAAGTGTTTATGTCATCCTAATAATAATTACCAAGAGGTTTCTATCCAACACCATAATATTATTCATTTGCTCAAAGATGTATAGTTTCTCAAATCCCTTGATCATGAAGTCTTATTAATTTTTATTTTTAGTTCATGATGTGACATATATTTATAACTATAAGGTAATTATTTCTTTGAAAACAAGATGATAGGATATCATAATAAATCTAGGAGTCATTAGAATTTTCAATTTTCTCATCTAAAATAAATCTTCATTTGAAAAACATAGATGTGCAAAATTGATAGGAGATCAATTATGACTTCTTTTTCATGTTGGAATTATTAGGGATTTAAATGGAAATGTGGATTTTACCCACATGGAAAAATTATTTTATTTTTTTTTCTCCATAACCTTTGCCAAGGATATTGATTTGGGATATAGAAGATAGTGTTTTAGATGTAGATGAAAAGTCATCTAGATGAATGTAGGATGAAGGATTTACTAAATATAGTATTATGGATTCATCTATTACAGAGGCATTTTTAGTGATGGGATAGTGATTAGTTTTATTATGGTGCCCCTAAAACATTTTTAAATATTGGAAAGGTTTAGGACTAGAGATAATCACTTCTATATATGAATGTGTAAATTTGATGCATTGATGGAAGGTGGGTGGGATGGATTGTATAACATGAATCGATGGTTAACTAAGAAGGAGGTTATAAAAGAGGTCAATATTAATGACATAGAGAAAGGATTGTTGTGTGACATGGCCAACCATGATAGGAATATGTATATTTACTGCTAATAACCTAGTATCATTATCTTACACTTTGATGATGATGGTATTTAGATTCAATGTTGCTTCAGAGAAACTAATATGTTTGATTAATGTCAAGATTTAGATGTTTGAGCATTATCGATTATCTACATGCACCCTTTTCACATTATGTTTGGTGATGAAGGCCTTCACATGCAATGGGATATTATGCTATGGGCTAATGGGAAGCATTTCATGATGGTCAAATATAATTTGATAACTTGAAGATAGGTGTCCAATGAGTACTAGGAATTGAGATACATCAATGTCATTTGGGACTCTTAACTCTTGGGATAATTTATACAAGACATCTATATGAATAGTGTATATTTTGAGAAGATCCAATTGGAAATTTGTAATAGAATTTTATCAAGATATTCGATAAAGTTTTATTATCCTTCAAGAGGAGACAGATGAGCCATCTGGACAATGATTTTATTGTGACCAGTTATGATAGCACATTATAGGGCATTGACTTTGATGTTTGTGACATGATTGTTTATATGTTTAAAGTGACCAACAACTACATCATAGGAATGATAATTATTTTTATAATTTAAATTATTAGTTTGGAAATTTTGACCTTGACTTGGCTATGGAGGATTTTGATCATATTTTGGGAAGGGGTATTTGTATATCCTCAATTGTTAATTCTTTGATGTTGATGCACTTCGTTGGGATTCAATATCTAATCTATAAATCAAATATTAAATGTATTTTTTCATCTTCATACATTAGTTTGTTATATGTTATTTTATTTTATGAAAATCATGGTATTCATTCTCTTTGTACCATGTGGGTTTTAGTTTGATTTAATCAAAGGGCTTATTTTATGGAAAAAAGATCATGTTTGAAGTGACCAATTGATGAATGACAACTTTTAATGATTCCCACAGAGGAGTATATTGCCTTATTTTGCTCTCACATTTGGATTGCACTCTAGGAATGGTAATTTTAGAGGTATTTCAAATAGAATGAATGTATTTTTAAATAATAACTCTGTCACATAGAAGAACTATGTTTTTGTTAAAGAATTCAGGTTTTTATTATTATGGTTGATTGTGATGATAGTTATGGAAAATATTCATGAATCCTTTAGTGATAATGGATTTCTCAATTTTGAGCTCCTTTTTAAATTATTTCATCAAAGTTAGTATCACAATGAACTTGTAGATGAAAATACATTTCTTTATTGAGATTGGCAAACAAAATATTGACAACCTACTTCGCTAAGATCGACCAAGGGAATTATATAGCTAAAATTTTCCATATTTGTAAGAGTAAATAATATTTTTCTAAATTTTGTTGCTTGGAATTAAAAAATTCCATCACTGTAAGTTCATGTTAAAAATTGTATTATTGTTTAATAGATATTTCAGATAGATATGTAAAGGTTGTGATGCATCCCTTAAGAATATGTAAGAACCATTCCAAATCTTGCCCCCCTAAAATTTGAGAGAATAATCTGATTAGGTAATTATCATTATATGCAACTTATTGATAAGACATTAATAAGCATTGTGGCATGTTATCTCAAATCAGCCTTTCCCTTATATTTTTCAAACTTTAGTGGTTTAAAGTAAAGAGGAAAAGGTATTCATAGCATTCTCTATCAAAGGGATATTGACACAACTCCTCAAATTTTTACTTTTTGTTTTACTTATGGATTCATTCATTTAGTAATTATATAACATCCTTCATAACTTTATATTCTTGGTGTTGGATCCCAAATTTTGTAGTAATATATCCTATGTTTTGGAGTCATATCATGGAAAAGTAAGGGCTCAAGAATAACATGGATGAACTTAGCATGAGATATAATGAAGTGTAAAAGAGAGGCATGGAATAACAATGTATGAGAATTTGGCATGGAAGAGTGAGTTGTGAAAGATAAGTAAATGGATAATGAGTAACATAAGATGCATGACTCAAAAAATCACAAGACTAGGATAAAGGCACAGAAAGTGGAGATAGTTATAAATGAATTCATTGAAGAATCAAAGATTAATCAAGCATGAATATAGCATTGCTTCATAAGGGAGAAGTAAAATGAACACAAATATATATCACAAATATAGTATATAGGGGATATTAGGCCTGAGTCAAAAGTACTTAATTTTAATAGAACTCTATGACTTATTCTTAAAATATCATTGGCTTGTCATCTCTATTTATATTAATGATGTAACCTAAGAAGGGGTTAGATTATGTATAAATAACCATTATATTTTTTTATAAAGTGTTGTTTTTCATTTTTGGTTAAGTTGTCATAGATGTGTGTAAAGAGATAGAGAATATTTTTGAACTAATTTTTTAATCCTCTTCAATGAAATGAATGGAAGAACTATTACCTATGAATTATATTGTGTTAATTTATTTCCATGGAATTGATTAAAATAATGTAAAGTGTGTTGAATGAGTAAACTGGTAACTCTAATATGATGAATAATAACAATGATAATATATCTATCCCCAACATTGAATTGTAAATAGAGTTAAGTCTATCCACAACTGTGGGACAAAATTGATGGGAACCTATCTAGGCTTCATGCTTTTGGTGTGTGTACTGACCTAGAGTTAAGTCTATCCACAACTATGGGACAAAATTGATGGGAACCTATCTAGGCTTCATGCTTTTGGTGTGTGTATGAGGTCACTACACATGTGATATGCTAGTACACTAGCTCATTGGTTTATTCCTTATTCTAGGCACACAACTAATACTTAGTCGAGTGAAAATAAGGATATAAGACCAAAACATTTTGGTTAGATTTTCAAGACCCATTTCACTTGTTAGAGTGATGGTAAAAATATACTTGAGTGAATCTCTTTGGAAAATGTTGAGCAATGGGTTAGCATAGTATAAGATAAATTTGTGATTTAGTATATTGAACCATGAGTTTCTACACACATAGGGGTAGAACAAAATCAATATGATTATCTATATGAAACCCTATTTTTATAATTAATCATTGACTTAGATGTTTAGCTTTTGGCATATGTGTAAGACCATTCAAGAAACTAAAAATGTAAGTATTCTTGGTTATTAGAGTTTTAGATAGCCTTGTCTAAGTTGGAAACTATTAGAACACTTGTAGTGGACATCTAGTGGAAAGAAATACTTAATCGATATATTTTTAAATATTTTTTCTCTACATATTATTATTTGGAGGAAGCATAGTTAAAATTCATAATGGAAACATGTATAAGGTATATAAAATAATTTACCCTATAAATTAAGAAGCTTATGGTTGATTATAGACTTGAGAACTTCCCCATGGATGGATAAACTCTCTCGTGCATGAGAAGTGTGAATGGTGGGGAAATGGAGGGGTATAAATTGGTATGGGATTGGTAGTTTAACATTGAATTCAATAAATGATAATTATATAATATTAAGTATGATGGACTAGGTATAAGTCCTTGATAATCAACAATCCCAAGGGTAAACACGAGGATATTGGAAGTGCCAAAAAAATATTTAAAAAGGTAGAAAAGCATACTGGGAACTCTATAATTGTGGGTCTACATCCTTTGTTAGCATAGGTACATCTAGAAGAAGAAATAAAATAATTTATGATAGAAAAAACTAATAAAAATAGGTCCAATACCCCCACCACAATGCATGTTCATGCATCTAAGCTTGATATAATTTTTGTAAGAAATAGGGATAATAATAGTGTGGAATCTGAAGTTGAGTCTGAAGCTGAGTCTATAGAGGAAACTCTATGAGCGCAAGTTCATAATAACAATTTACAATTATAATTTAATTTAAATTACAATTAAGGCCTATTTCTCACCTTGGAATTCTAGGTGGACAAAATATAAGTAGTGGTAAAAATACAAGCCCACCTCTAACTAATCGACATCCTTGGCACCCAATATATCTAGTACACCTATTGCTACAAGAGGTATGGGAGGAAATACCAATGGTGTTTACAATAAATTTATGGGAGGACCAAGATGTGGATTAGGAGGATTTATAAAGCCTATGCCATAGGGTTCAATATGAATTATATGAGTACCACCATAGGTTTTAATGCAACCACCTAGGGTACTTATAGTCTATTATGAGATGACACTTCATATGCCTAAATATTAAGGTGTCAAGAATGTAGTTGAACATGTTCACAAGTGTGGACTCATTTGGTAGGTGTGAGGTGTAGTTTATACTAATTGAAATAAACTCAATTTTCCACTACCTTATTGGATCACACATATAAATGGTATCAAAATCTTGATCTCCTACAATTTGTCATAAATTATGAACTATTGAAGATTGTTTTTGTTTGAGAGCTTGATATCCTTGAGCTTGAGAAAAAAATTATTTCTACTTTAAAATATATTAATCAAGAGCTCATTTAGATTGTGTGCACATGTGATGCTCACTTTAAAACCCTTATTTCAAAGCTATATTTTGAAATCAATCATATGTAACATGCTCAATGGCTTATGGGAGGATTATTAGTTTCTTTTCTATGATCCTTATCCCAAAATACTTTTACTGATCCATGTGAGGCATTGGAATATGTCCTTTGCATCAAATCCATGGTAAGTATAAATACAAGTATCATCCCATTTATGTAGGCCCAAATTACTACTATGTATTCTCATCTAGAGAAGCTTATGGATAACAATGCTAATGACACATGCACTAGCCTATGGTGTGTTAACTAAAAAGTGGAGGGTTATGACAAGAATAAATTTACACACATGAATGTTCATTATATATTAAAATAGTCTTGTGAGATCTATAAATAAGAACATGATGTAAGGAGTTGTCCCTTACTTCAGCATGCCAATGAATCCAAGGTGTCACTATACTATAAAACATGTGATGCATATACACATGATACTAATGAATACTAGATCATCAATTAAATTCATGAAGAAAAAACACAAGGTATGCACCAAGATATAGTAACTAACACAAATGACACTAGTGGGAATCAATCATTTTGAGGTTGAGGGCAAGGTAATGGATGATGAGGTGGTCACTTTCCACCTAGGACATGTTATGAGTGTGAATATCTAGAACACATAAAAATATGAAAAATATTACTCCTTTTAACCTTGTCTTTGGCATTGAATCATTTCTACCAGTGGAATTCCTCGAGCCTTCCTTTCATATTGCATGCGTTGGTAAATTAGACAAAGAATAATCTCCAAAAGGATTGGATGAATGATTTACTTTAGTTGGATGAAACACACATTCTTGCACATTAGATTCAAGGTATTTAAAATAAAAAATTAAATTTTTATCATGACTGACATACCAAAATAAAAATATTATTCCTAGTATGCATATCTTGGTATCTGATTCAAAGTTTGTGCAACATCTAGGTAAACTATGGATCCAGTGCAATAGTCTTTTTATCATTCATGATAACCATCCAATAAGCAACTAAAATTTAAAAACTTAAGATGGATAATTCCTTCTAGGCCATTTTAATGGTAGTTGGCTATATCCCTACCATTATATATAACTCTTAAGTTTATTAAATAAGGTGAATGCCACTATTCTAGTTTAGGACTTGTTTTTATTTTCAAATAAGCATGGCATTATTTTCATGCCTTTTTTAGTTCAATTTTAGCAAATTTGGTGATCTTTAGTAGTCAAAACTCTATAATTTATTACTTTCTTAACAACTTAATTTAACTAAGTTATACATTAAGGTCCATGCGCATATTTTAATGTGGGTTAGGTTTGAAGGTGGATAAGATACATAAGCTAAATTATGTAAATAAAATGTTGGGAGGAGTCATGTGTGATCAAAGAAAAGCCCAATATAAAGAGGTGTGCAAGATGTGGTGCATATTGAGGTACGTAGTATAAGGTGAGTGATTTTGGTGTGTAAGAAGTGGAACATGACCTAGGAATGTATAATGAAGATATAAAAGGAAAAAACCATTATAAACATGGGCTAGAATGAAAAGGTATTTGCCACAAATAAAATGAAAATTTTGATTTTTTACATCTGACATGCACTATAGAAAAGGCATAACAAATATTGAAGGAAGGATGGGAAATTCATTTATTAATGACATAATGGCATAAATGGAAATCATGTCAAATGGGTGCCAAGGCATGTATTTTTTGGTATTAATGGTTGAAGTGATGGATAGTGGCATGTATGGTATCTAATTTAAAAATTTATTCCACCAACAAAATACCTAGAGGCCTCTCATTTTCAATTTTTATTATTTAAAAATTAATGATTACAGAACTCAAACAAGAATAAAAAATAAGTGAAGAAGTGATCTATAGAGTATTCTCATTAAAAAAAGTAATAGAGGTTAAAGTGACATGTATTCAAGAAAACAACAATGGGAACATGTATATAGGTGCATGTGTGACAAAGTTGTAGGTTAAAAATGTTACATTTTTCATTGGAAGAGGTCAAAATAGGAACGCTGAATTAATTTGGGTTTGAAGAGAAGATAATAAGACATCCATTTGGGATAATTTTTTAGCCATGAGTTAACCTTTGGGGATCCTAATTCATGATATGACGAAAGTAAAAATGAAGGAGAAGAGATCGACTACCATTCATTCCTAAAGTATAGGAATATGAGGGTACAAAATAAGGGACTCGTGTTTTTGATACATAAAGAAGGTTCTAGTGTATGCGATGTGCAAGGAAAGAACCTAAAAAATAGTAGTAGAAGAGACATTTGGTGGAGAGGCACTAGAGATGACATGCATAGTGAATAATGTAGCCATCACATCACTCCGCCACTAATTTTTATTTAATAAATATAGTATCTTGACATAATTTGTTGCATAGAAAATTGCAAATCTAAAGTTTCCACTTATCAAGTCTTAGACTATAATCATAGTCAATCTAGTAACAAAGGTGACTAGTAGTGCAATTTTTGGGTTGAGTTCTAAAATATAAGAAATTAGATCACTTATGATATCACAATTTATAACTCTATGGAGGATTAATGAATGCTCCAATTTTTCCAACTACCTTACTTTTAAAACCCCCATGAAGCAGTTCAATTCTTGGTTTTAGGCATCCATAAATATTATATTTACTTTGTAGGGCATAAAATAAGGACTAACCCTCAACAAATCAGAAAGGAAATAGGGTTACTCTATTTTATTATTGATTTCAATGTGTATCTTAATGAACAAATTGTGATTTAAAATATGGTGATGGAGTTAAAGTAAAAGAAAGAAAGCCATGCCATGTATATTACAAGTCTTATAGATCTATCCATTTGGGTAGCTACAACTTGACCATGGCTAAGCTATGGGTGTAGATAGGTGGAAGGAGGTTTATCTGACTCGCCTCTATGTTGAAATCCAAATGGCTAATGGGACCAAGTATAATTTTCTCTAATTATTTACTGAAAAAATTGAAGAAGATGTTGTGAAGGTATATCACTTGCCCAACTACAAGTTTTCTTGGGGTGTAATTCTGATTTTACTTTATTTTTATGATATTGGCATCTTAGAGTATTTTAGTAAAGAATTCAATTGGGTTTACCCACCAAAGCATAAGTCCCCCAATGAGAGATTCAAATAATTCACATGTTTTGATGCCATCACACCCTCCTACAAGACGAAGATGAAGAGTCAGTATGAGGGGATGAAGGAATTATTTAAAAATTAATGGTGTATACCCAAGGATTACCCATGTAAATGGGGAGGTACATTGATTTTTCTATCACGAAACATTATTCACTCATGCGGATCTAGTTGGAGACCACTAATAACTTGTTTGACTAGCTCAAGTTGCCTTATACCTTCACTATGAAATATTTTGTGGATTATTCCAATCACATTATAGATGTGTACTTAGTGAGTATTGATGCTAACGATATTGACAATTAAATTCACACTCTTTACAATCTATATGTTTATCTTAGAAATGAAAAATATACATATTAGCATGAATTAGGTGAAAATGATATCAGTCCTTTCAAAATAATCATGTAAGGCAAAATCTAGTTAATCTACTACATGATCAAACCATAAAATAAAACATTAACAAGCCAGAAGGATAACAAATAACTTATCACTCCTCAACTAGAAACATACATAGAGGAAAGGGCAGAGAAGAAGGATAAAATGCTAAGACATGAGGCCACTAGTTTTGGTACAAGAACAACCTAGGGACACTCTGACATGATAAAAGTAGGCTTCATCTCTAAAAAAATCGTAGGGGTTACCTACAAAATAAAAGGATGACATTATTATGTGCCAACTACCTACCTAACTATAGACAAAGCTTGCAACACCTTGAGTGGTGATTATTGAACCAAGTGAATCATCTCCTGAATTGAAACTTGAAAAGTATCCCACTCCTAAGCCTAATGAATAAAAAATTAGTAGTGAGTAACAAATGGACATTAAAAGACCAAATCCATAAGAATAAACATGAAGAGGGGAAGCCCCTAGCATAGAGGACCTTGGTACTAGCTCCAACAAACAAAATGAAAATATCTTTAAAGTTATAGATCTATAATGCGACCCCAAAAAGGGTAAGGAACCAAAGTAAGAAGTAGAATAATTATGGTAGCATACAAATGTGGGTAATGAAGATCTTCCCATTCACACCATGATCTAAGAAGATATACCAATCAAACAACTATATATGTGGGATTACTTCCTTGAACATGAGTCCAATGAATAATCTTAGTGTGATTTATCTTTTTCAATGGATGTATATAATGATGAAGTGAATTTTGATCTCCCAAATACCAACACCTATATAATATTGGAGGTGGAAAAAGTTCTAGACTTGTTTTGGGTGGATCCCTTTAAATGATCTACAACTCAAGTAGGCACAACCCTAATAACATTTTACCTAGAGGTTTTTGGGAAAAACATTCTCCATAATAGTGATTTTGGAATGATTAGTCAGAAACATTGAGAGGTTGTCTACATATACAAGAAAGATCAATAAAAACAATGTGATATGAAAGAAGAAATTAAAACACTCAAGCAATAATAAGATGCAGTTGAGGCATATTAACTAAGGACATTAGGCCTTTGTCAGATAATTTTGAGGATCAATCCATCACTTTAAGATTGTATTACTATTACCATAAATGTCATCAATGAATTGGAGATGCTCATGGACCTCTTTCTCAAGAAATTTAAAAGCCAAGTGATTTCTCAACGAGAGAAGCTATGGGTAACTAAGTAATTTACAAAGGCCATAGACATTTGTCAAACCTTTTTGAATAAATTGATCAAAATTTTCCCATCATTGATGGAGTTTTTATTAACTTGGCATAATTGAATAAAATTTTGGAAGAATAAATGTATCTTGAGGAAATATAATGCCAATATTTGGCTAAGAACACACTAAACATCAAGGAAAGTACCTAACATATAAAAGTGTTCCAGGACATAGAGGAAATGTAAAAATAAATAAGCCCCCATAGACATGATCTTAATAATATATTATCATCTTTTTGAGGTCTGGTTTTTCTAGAAATTGGGTCACTCGAGGATGCCCATAAAGCTACAATTGCTCAGCTTGAGACTTTGACAACTCAAGCATATGATTTTATAATGCAACCTGGGGAGATGAAACAAATGAGATATAAAGTGGAAGCCATTACTTCCAACCTTCGAATAACCCTCAGCTAATGGGAGGAGATCAAGTGCCAAGTACAGTAGATCGGTCCTAAGTTTTTATTATATGAGGAAACTATAGCATAGTCTGGGATAGACTATTAGTTTAGTAAAGGGTGATGTTGGACACCAAATTTTGTAGTAATATATTCTAATTAGTTTGGATCCATAACGTGGAAAAGTAAGGGTGAGATAATAATTTGGAAGACCTTGGTTTAGGAGAGAATGATGCACAAGAGAGAGACATGGAAGAAAATTTTATAACACCTTGGTATGGAAGAGAGAGTCATGGAAGACAAGGAAACATAGAATGAGAAACATAAGATGAAGGACTTAGGAAAGTGCAATACTAGGATAAGGGTTCAGGAAGTGGAGATGGTTATAAATTAGTTCATAAAAGCATCAGAGATTAATTAAGAATAAATATACCACCAAATTAGGAGGGATGAGGAAGAGAAACACAAATATCTAACATAGAGAGAGTATATATGGGTTGTTTGGCCTGAGTCAAAAGGACATAATTATAATGGCTCACCAAAACTTTATTTTATGAAAAATTCATTGGCTTGTCATCTTTATTTGTATTAATAATGTAACCTAAGAAGGTGTTGGATTATGTATGAAAGGACCTTATATTTGTTTATAAACTGTTCTTGTTGGGTATTGGTTAAGTTGTCGTATATGTGTGAAAATAAACAAATAATGATGTTAAAATATCTTTCTAATCCTCTTCAATAAAATCAATGGAATTAAAATTATCTATGAATTCTAGTGTGTTAATATGTTTCTATGGAATTAATTGCAATAATGTAGAGTGTGGTGAATGATTAAAATGGTAATTCTAATTTATGACTAATAAAAATGATAATTTATCTAACCCCAACACCTAAGTATAAATAGAGTTAAGTCTATCCCCCACTGTATGATAGAATTTTTGGGAATTGGTCTAGGCTACATGCCTTAGGTGAGCATTCTGGGTCACTACTTATGTGATATATCGACATGCTAGCTCATTAGTTTATTCCTTATTATTGGCACATGACTAACACTTAGTTGAGATAAACTAGAGATAAAATACCACAAAACATGGGCAAATAGTGTACCCTTATGTAGTGATGATTGGAGTAATATAAAGTTGGGTTTTAAAATATCAAGGTCATGATAGGTATTGGATTATTGATTATGGTTTGAAGTTTTGAATATTTAAGTATTTATATGGGAGGCTAATTTTTCCAACTGTTGAATTTATTTTTACAGTTGGTCAAACATAACTTTATTTTGGTCTTGAGGATCTTGTTGTGAAAGAAATGATTTTCATCTACCAAGTTTGATATGAGAGACATTTGGATTTGGGTCTTAACTAGTGGATTATAAATTTTCTTTATTTTAGTTAATAAGATCATTGGATTAAGCATGTTCTTTATCTGGAGGGGCTTGATATTTCTTGATTATAATGTTACTTAACTTTTTAGGATTATAAATCAAGGAAAGATTGGCTCATATTTCTTTGATTTGTATGAGGACATCATCTTTGTTTTAAAATAGGAACCCATCTACTTGGTCACATCCATGTTTTATTTAAAAATAATAATTGGAGCCATTATTTTACTCACATTGATTAACAAGGATAAAATTATCATCATCATGGGTATAGTTTTGATTTAATGTTTCATCAAAATGGAATGGATTCTAAATAAAATGTTTTAAGATATTATTTTATTCATCTCATCTTATTCGATATGTCATTTTAAGTACCATTGATTTTTTTAGGGTTTGATATTAGACCAATTTAGTATTTATTAGTTTTACACAAGGGGGTAATTTATGGCATGATGAAAAAACATGCTATGTTACTCAAGTAGGTATACAATTGTATAGTGGTCCACAAATATACCTTAAGGGTAAGAGTGGGTATTCTTAGGCAATATTTTTTTCCTAACACCACTACATGATGTGGATAAATGAATATTATGCTAGGTTATAAAAGATTACTATGGATTATTCCTTATAACTTCTCGTACATGAGACCAACATCCATGATACAAGGGTGTTTTCTAGGGCCTAGGTATTAGTGTTTAACAACTCACTTAACTTAATGGTTAATCATACCTAGCCACTAAAGATAACAAATCCAATGTGTATTTATATTCCACCACAACATAGGCATTGGATTGCATTGGTGATTAAATATAAGTCACCAAATCCCTAAAAAAATTTAAAAAAAGGTCTAAACTATTTCTAATTTCTAAGATCACCTTATGGCTAGGAAGACACAAGTGGTCTAAACCATTTCACATTTCAAATATCACCTTATTAAGGGAGGAAATAGAGAGTGTGGATTAGGCCACACACACAATCAAAAAACAAATATAATAACACTTTAGATTTTTTGACTTTATGATTAAATGTTTTTATGTTAACTTTGTTAGATTTTAGGTCTTATTTTAGCATATCTTCACAGCACAAGTTAGTAATTTTAGTTTTTGGTTCTTCCTCACATGATGTTCCATGCAATTAAGAAAATAGAGGATAAAAATGTTAAAACATAAAGAAAAAACACTTTTCATTATAATAAAAATCTTAGTGAATGAAACATAAATGATAATGATAAAAAAAATAAAAGAATAGTACATGAACACTAAGTATCAGTACACAAATGCCAAAGATCAGTACATAAATTCCAAAGATTATTAAATAAATGCGAAAGATAATAAATATTAAGGAGATGATAGAAATGTTATTGATAATGATATAAATTTCATTGAATAGGATAAAAATTCTAATGAATAGAACACAAATGCCATTCTTTATTTAACCCTACAAAAGGCACAAAAACATTAAGACATGAGGTAGAAACATTGTTCCTAAGAAAATGAATGCGAAAGTATATAATATAAATGTTATTATTCATAAAATTAAAAATGAATATTAAAAACAATAAT
>JARHVA010007543.1:442500-620000 GCA_037957365.1 Torreya grandis | reverse complement strand
TATGGAGAAAGAGGGAAATGATCTAGAGGCATATCTAGATCTAACTCATAATCCAAGAAGAGTAAGGAAAAATGTTGGCATTACAATAAATCAAGACATCTTAAGAAGGATTGCTGAAAAAGAAAAGAAGGTGAAAAGAAGGAAGAATCCACCAAGGAAATGAATCAGGTAGAAACAAGTGAAGGTATGAGTGATGAAGTTTTATCTATTTGTAATGTTTCATATTATCATCATTAATGGCTATTTGATTTAGGTGCTACACATCACATGTGTCTACATAGGATTTAGTTTTCTTCTTACCAAACACTTGATGAAAGTTTTGTACTTTTGGGAAATAATGTTTCTTATAAGACTGAAAGGATTGGTAGAAATAAGAAAAAAATGTTTGATGGTATAGAAAGGGATTTGATATAAGTAGGACATATATTATAGCTTAAATGAAATTTTATTTATTTTAGTGAATTAGATTCTTGTGGTTATAGGTCCATAGGTCAAGGTGGAACTCTTAAAGTGTCTAAGGGTGCCTTATTCATAAAAAGGCTCTAAAAGTTGGGAACCTTTACGTATTACAAGGGAGTGCAGATATAAGTCAAGCAACTATGGTATCCAAAATATCATAATATTATTCTCTTATATGGTATCTATGTTTGGGCCACATGAGAGAGAAATGGTTAAACGTATTGAAAATCATGAGTTACTTCATGGTTTAAAATCTTTAGATTTGGATTCTTGCAAGCACTATGTTTTTAAGGAATAAAGTATACATAAGTATAGTTTAGAAAGTTATGTAAGTAAAGGTATTATTAACTATATTCATTATGATGTGTGGGGTCCAGCCCCTAAAATCTCATATGGAGGATCATTGTATTTTGTTATGCTTAGAGATAATTACTCCAGAAAAGTATGGGTCTACTATTTGAAAAAGAAAGTTTGATGTTTTTAGTGTATTAAAGTAGTTTATAGCATTGGTTGAGAATAAAAATGGCATGTCAATCAAATCTTTAAGAAAAAATAATGGAGGTGAGTTCACATCCTTGGAGTTTCATAACTATTGCAATGAATCTAGGATTGAAAGGCATAAAACCACTAGATATACATTCTAACAAAAAAGGGTTGTTGAAGGCATGAATAAAACTCTTTTAGAGAGAATAACGAGAATACTTATCAATGCAAATTTGGATAAGTGTTTATGGGAAGAAGCATTTTGTACAACATATTATCTAGTAAATCACTCACTATCAATTCCAATAGACTGTAATATTCTTGAAGAGGTATGGATAGGTCATTCATGTGATTATTTAGATTTTTAAAAAAATGGTTGTAATGTTTATGCACTTACTAATAAGAATCAACATTCAAAGTTAGACCCAAAATCCAAGTATTACATCTTTGTTGGTTATGGTGAAGGAGATGGTTTTAATGGATACATAATGTGGGATCCCACTGCCCACAAAATCATCATTATCAGAGATGTACAATTTGATGAATCATCTTTTCTAAAATTAGATATAGAAATGAAAAAAAAATAAGAAACTAAACATTATCATGTCAAGGTTGAAATCAAGCGATCTTCATATTCTAAAAGTGAGGAAATTCATCCATTTTTTGATTGTGAAGATGTTGAAGATTTAAAACTTGAAGAAACACCTCAACAGTCAAAGTGGAGGTCAGAACATGAGGAAACACCTCCATAACTAGTATGGATCTCCATGGGTCAAGCATCCTCCTAGTAACTATACAGTCACAATATTTTGATTGATTTAATTTCTAATGATGGGGAACCTAGTTGTTATCAAGAAGCATTGGAATATAAGGATAGTTCCAAATGGAAAATTGCAATGCATGAGGAAATGGATACCTTGGATTAAAATAAGTCACGGGACCTAGTAAAACTTCTAAAAGGCAAAAAATTAGTTGGCTACAAATGGGTTTACAAAAAAAAGATAGGTGTTGATGATAAAGTTGAACGGTACAGGGATTTATTGGTGGCAAAGGGATTTGCACATAAATAAGGTGTTGATTACCATGAAATTTTTTCACCAGTTGTTAACTTTGTTTCAATTTTAATTGGGTTCATATTCGTAGCTTTACTTGATTTGGAATTGGAGTAGTTAGATGTTTAAAAAACATTCTTGCATGGATATTTAAAACAAGATATATATGCATACATATGTATATATTTATGTAGAACAATCTAAAGGTTTTGTACAAGATATAAAAAAGAGATTTGTTTGAAATATCATACAATATGGTCTAAAACAGTCACCCAGGTAATGGTACAAGAAGTTTCATTCCTTTATGGGGAGCTAGAATTTTGTTAAGAGTAAGTATGATCATTGTGTTTACTTCAAGTTTTTAGATAGTGGTTTATTCATTATAATGGCATTGTATGTTGATGATATACTTGTAGCAAGCAAAAGCATGGCATAAATCAATAGGTTAAAGGCTCATCTAGCTAGGACATTTGATATGAAGGATCTAAGATCAATAAAACAAATATTAGGCGTGGAGATACATAGAGACAATAAAAATGGTAAGCTTTAGTTATCATAGCAAAGGCATTTAGAAATGATACTAACCAAATTTAGTATGAAATATGTTAAACCAATTAGTATCTCTTTTGCTTCCATTTCAAGTTGTCTTCAAGTTTCTGTCCTAGTAGTGATGAAAAAAATTAGTATATGTCTCATGTACCATATGCTAGTACAGTAGGAGGTTTAATTTATGCTATCGTATGTATAAGGCCAAAAATTTCACATGTAGTTGGAGTTGTCTGTAGATATATTACAAATCTAGTTAAAGAACACTTGGTAGCAGTGAAGGGGGTGTTTCACTACTTGCAAGGCACAAGTGACTATCGCATTAATTATAATAGATCTTGTGATTCTATTTGTGGATATGTTGATGCTTATTTTGTATGGGATCTGGACAAAATAATATCAAAATTTGGTTATGTTTTTACATTTGTAGGTGGACCTATTAGTTAGATGTTGAAGCTTTAAAAGACTATTGTTGTATCAACTACTAAGACATAATATGTGGGTATGCTTGTTAGGAAGCAATTTGGCTAAAGGGCCTATTGGGTGAGATTGGAAGAGAAAAATAAAAAATCAAGGTATTCTTTGATATTCAGAGTGCAATTTATTTGGGCAAGAATCTAGCTTATTCTAGTAGGATAAAACATATTGTAGTTAAGTACCATCTTGTTAGATAGGTGATCGATGAAGGAAAAATAACACTTGAAAAGATTTATAAATAGAAAAATAGTGATGATATGTTCACAAAACTAGTTTTGTTAGAGAAGCTAAAATGGTGTTTGGCTTCTCTTGGCTTGCAAAAAGATGATGAGTTGGTCGACGAGACATTAGACGAAAATTATTATCAAGGTAAAGATTGTTAGATATGTGACAAAAAAGTTAAATTTTGGATCTTTTTACAATGCAGTTTATAGCCCACTCCTAATAGGCGGTGTCGCAATGCCGTTAAAATCGAAAAACAAGAAGTCAAACCCATGTTTCTAGGAAGATGATTTCTATTACATTTTATTTTTAGAAGGAAAGCCCTAATGACATTTTTACACTCTTTTTTTAGGAGGAATTTTAATGGTACTTTGCCAATTATGTGTATTTATCTTATGGAGTTCATATATAATCTACACAATGAATTTGCATATCATTCATTTATTTTGGAATTAATAAAACTTGATATCTTGCACCATGGATGTTTTCTTAGCTTTACTAAGTTTTGCCATATAAATCCTATATTTTGTCTCATATATATTAAGTATTTTGTATGTTTAATTATCTATGTTATTATATTCTATTATTTTTCTATTGTTATAGAGTATGTAATTTTCTAACAACTAATAATATGTTTGGATAATCAAAATAATCAGGTAGATTATAATATAATAATAGGATTATGGGCACATAGTAAATGAAAAGAATCATTGTTTTCTAATATTTGCATCACTAAGGGATCCAACACATGAGCATGGCTCTAAGATTGAAATATATTATGAGGTTAGTTTTATTGGAGAAGCTTCAAGTGTTTTGAGAGGACTTTTCATCATTATTCTCCAAGAGGTTTCAATAATTTTTTTTTTTTTTTAATAATGAATTATAGAAAATGTAAGGAAGAGGCTCTAAAACTCCTAAAATCTGTAGAATCTAGAATTAGCACTAAATTGAAGATTCTTGCAGGATTTATTATTTGGAAAAGGGGAATTTTTATAACTACCATTATAAATGCAAATAATGTCAATGGCACGGGAAAAAGTGCCCATATTTTTCTATGTAGAGAGGACTGAAATAATAGTTCAGGAATTCATGAGGGAATAGCAGTTGATGAAGAAGATAGAAGTTCATCTGAGGGAAATTATATGTAAAGAGGACTGAGATAACACATCCTCAGAGACACTAAGAGAGATGGTACGAATTCAATATATGTAGACAGGACTGAAATAACACATCCTCAGGCCATGAAATTCTTTGGGCCATTTTGTCTCCATGTTTTTCACGTTCTCTCTGTTAGGCCATAATGGAGTAGAGGCTGCAAGGCTGAGGATTATGCTATTCACCAATTTTTGATGCTATTCCACCTATAGCGTGCTCCAGATACCTGGCGTGCCCCGGACGCATTAAAATGAAACCAAGGCAGTCATAGGTAAAAGGTGAATGGAATAAAAGAATTCGAGATAGAGAAGGGACGGTGGTTCATATCTTTATAAGAGATACAATAGTGATTTTGAGTTTTCGAAGTTTCATCGATAAGTAATGACATGGTGAAAGCACCCATACATCCATTCAAAGAGACAGGTGGAGTTTTGAGTAGAACTATGAAACAAAGAGACCGATTGATAGCTATTTTTGATTGATAGAGTTACATATATTTGATCTTCATTAACGAATAAGATATTGTGGCAAGCCTCACCTTCGTTTTGGGCTTTAAGTAGGCAAAGAGGCATATTGTGTATACATGCATGGTTGACCTTCTTGCAAGTGTTGGTCATTTTGAAGAGGCTCTAGACTATATGTTGTTTTTGAACGTATTCAACTAAATCTATGTGTTTTTTTAACAAAATGGAATTTATTTTTGGTATTTTTTTCCAAGCTGCTTAAAATGTTTGAATTTTTTTATGAAGACTTTCAATTTGATAATGTGCACAGTTTTAATGATATTTCCACATTCCAAAGTCCATTTTTCATTCTGTTTGAATCATCAGAAACCTCTTTCAAAAGTAATTGTGTGGGAAATAGTATAAGTAAATTAGTTACGAGTTGGTCGCACAAAAGAATAAGATAATGTACTAATCAGTCAAAGAGGTTTACTGTGCATGCATGGTTGACTTTCTTTGTAATGTTGGTCATCTTGAAGAGGCTATAAATTATATGTTGTTTCAGAATGTATTTGAATAAATCCACATGTGCTTTTAAACACAAACAAAAAAAAATTCTCTGTATATCATTTTAGGCTTCTCAAAATGCTTCACTTTTTTTTATCAAGACTTTGAATTTGATTTTTGCATGGTTTTGATATCTCCATGCTTCAAAGTCAGTTTTGTATCCTACTTGAAACATCGTAAAGTTTTTTCAGAAAGCCACTATTTTGTGAATAGTACTTGTCCCTCATAATGCCAAATAAATAAGAGAATATTTCATCACACTTTCTCATGCAACCAAGTGAGCAGGCCAATAAGCATAATTTTCAAGCCAAATATATTGTCCGATAGTATGTGTTCATTCCCGTATGATTGGTATAGGGAAACTGACTAGTAGTTGGCTTCAACAAAAAAAAAAGAGAATCTACTACATTGTCATTCACAAGGGGTTTTTTTTTGCATTTATTATCTATCCCAACAATATGTGTTCATTCCCATATAATTTAGATTAGTGAACTAGCTACTAGTTGCTCATATCAGATATGTGAACATGTTTCGTGCTTCACTTTTATGGGTTGGATGAGAAATATCACACTATTTAATTCTAGAGTTATCTTTCATTTCCCTAACCAATATGATCTCATGGTCAGAACCAATTATTATAATGAAAATTTTACATCTAAATTTCACTATCTATTCAATCAATTTTATTTAATTTTAATTCTTCAAATTTCCATGGTGAATTACTTAACTCCATAACCAAATGAACAAAGTAATGCCACTAGTGGTTCCCCATGGAATAAATTGTAAATTTGACATTTGTGAAACCAAAATAAAAATTAATTAACTTAATTAAATTATTTTTAAAATTAATTAATGAAATTTGTAAATAAAGATATGTCAAAGGAGAAGTGCCAAGAGGAGCATTGGAAAGGAATGGCTATGTTTTTACAGATATTTAATAATTTATTTTATTTTAGAATTAATATTGTATTGTAAATGTAAAATTAAAACTACATTTAATGTTTTAAAATGGCCAAATAATAAAATCAAATGTGGAAAAATTTGAAATAAAAGAAAATTAGTTCTATATACACTTAGTCTAAAAGATAATTTTTGAACTTGGTGGGTGGATATATTATACAAAAGATGAAATCCGGATTATTGTGAGATGTTTTTCTTTCTTTTAAACTCTTGGAGAAGATCTGGCCTCAACATTTTGTGTGGGCTATGTAATTTTATAGATTTGAGAAATAGAATGCAAACAAACAGATGCTATCAATCTTTAGATTTTTAGGTTTTGATGCTTTTTATTTTTGATTTATGTATTTCTATTCATAGATACACTAGCCATTAAAATTATAAACTTCTATTGGTTGTATGTAAATCACAATGTTTCTAGACTTCGTACTATAAAACTCATGTGTGAGTTTTGAATCAAATATACCTAATTTGAATTTTGGTAAAAATTATGCTTTCAAGCAAGACTTTTGTGTCCATTACATATCATGATCATATTTATATTTTTGTGTAAGAATAATAATTTCTAAATACTTCATTTTATTTTGAATTATTATGATAATTCTCTGCATTCAATCTATTATGGATTTCTCGCCTCCATCTTCCTACATTCTTCTCCCCTTTCCACCTTCCACCATTTACAAGTTTTTTTATTTTTTATTAAAACATACTCAAAACTCCTAAAAAATCATAATTATACAAAGGAGCTCCCCCTTTCTAATGTGAAGGAAAATCACCATCTCTATAATGATTTATTCAATTGTTGATAAATTTATATCTTTCCAAATTCTACAAGCCATAAAACAAAAGATACAAAAGTGACCTAAATTTCTACTAGCGATCTTTCAAACTCTTTATAAATATATTAATTAATATTTTATAAATATGAGAAAAGTCTAAGAAAGAGGTGTAAAAAAGAACTAATGTGATAAGAAATATCACCCTTTCCATTGAATAATTAAATTTTTGGATTCAAAAATTTAATTAAAATAATATCTAGAAAAAATTTATAAGTCAATAGGTTTTAAATAGTATCATTGGAAGTCATCCTACTAGTTCTCTTTTATAACTCTTAAAAATATTTTTACTTTTAATTTACAATTTAAACAATATATGCATCATAGTATCCATTTAAAATTTTATAATATAATAATATAAGGTGAAAATGTAGTATAAGTTAGAATATAATAATTTTTAAAAAAATATATATTTAAAAAAAAAAAAAATTGAATAATATTATGAGAAAGAGATTATCGAACATATAAGGAATATCAAATAAATTGAATGAAATAGGAAGGAATAAAAACATTTTGAAAAATTGAAAGAAATGTTAAGTAAAATAAAAAAAATATTAATAATATAAATCATAATATTATAAGAATTATAAGTCTGTTGAGAAAATTAAATAGTTTGAAAAGTATAAAAATATATTTTCTAATAATTTGTAGAATTATATATATATATATATGAGAGAATAGAATTAGAAAAAAAATAGAAATTATTATATAAAATAGTATGTTTTTGCATCAAATGTTTTCCAATATAATCATGATTCTACGTATTTAATTAAAGGGTTTATAATATAATATAATATATTTTTTAATATTTTTAATTTTTATAACTTATTATTTTATGTATATTTTTATTAATAAATCTCTTCATTTTATTTTGACAATCAATTTTACGAGTCAAAACAATAACATTATATAATATTAATAGTGGCATTTAAATAAGAAACATGGAGCTCCACATAATAACATAATTTTTTATCAATATCATCATTTATAATTTGTATTTATTTTTATCATATTTTATAAAGGAATTACTTGGCTGAGGAAGAATAATTATTTATGTACATAGAAATAAAAATATATTGTTATATAACTTACTTTATATAATACAAAGACTTTTTTATTTCATTGATTATTTTTCTCTTATCAAAATTTAACTTTACATAGCTATGAGTGCTCATGTAAAGAAAACTAATATCAATTATAACCATATTATCTATATATCTACTTGCACCCATTAGATTAAAAATTATTTTATTTAAACATTTGTCAATAATATTGTCACAATCATAATCATTATAGTTATTGTCTTCTACAACTCTATGAAGTGACAACATTTATAAAAGAATCTGAAATATATTAAAATATATATTTAAAGGGTGAGTTATTACAAACACATTAATAATTGAGAATGTTTTAGTAATAAATTAAACTTAAGATTATGATCAAGAAAATAAAAGTAAATTAGAATTATTTGATCTAATAATATGCAATGAAATAAATACTAGAAAATTTAAAAAGAAATCATATATAACATTATGTGAAATAAGAGCTAAACATACAAATAAAATCATAAAAAATCAAATAAAAATAAAAATCACAACATATCATATTTTTATGAAATCTGAAATGAATATTTTAAATAATTAATCTTGAGAAAATCAACTTCATCAAAAAAAATAGATCAATATCTAACTCTATAATAAGTGTAATAGAGTACATATTTTAAATAAATATATTAATGAATAAATAAAATTAAAGTAATATTTTATTATAAAAATACAAATATTAAATCAAGTTAAATAATTTAAAAAAATAATTAATTGATTGATTAGTTGATTTGAAAAGTAAAGAAAAAAAGTGACATATTAGGTTTAGAGATGTATTTTAAATTCTATGAGATTTGGTGATATTTGTAACATATTTTTATACAAAAAATGTGAATTTATAAGTGAAACAAATTTGATCTCGAAAAATTGTACCAAATAAAGAATGTTTTCTAAAGCTTAGTGTACATTCTTGATAGTGTGCATCTTACATCCACTCCAAAATAAGTGTATACAATTTTTTTATTTTATCATATTTTTATGAAATCTGAAATGAGTATTCTAAATAATTAATCTTGAGAAAATCATCTTCATAAAAAAAATAGATCAAGATCTAACTCTATAATGAGTGTAATAGAGTACATATTTTAAATAAATATATTAATGAATAAACAAAATTAAACTAATATTTTATTATAAATATACGAATATTAAACCAAGTTAAATAATTTTAAAAAATAATTGATTGATTGGTTGGTTGATTTGAAAAGTAAAGAAAAAAAGTGACATATTAGGTTTAGAGATGTATTTTGAATTCTATGAGATTTGGTGATATTTGTAACATATTTTAATACAAAAAAGGTGCATTTATAAATAAATTTGATCTTGAAAAATTGTAACAAATAAAGAATGTTTTCTAAAGCCTAGTGTACATTCTTGATAGTGTGCATCTTACATCCACTCCAAAATAAATGTATACAAATTTTTTATTTTAATTGTATTCCTTAAATCTTGATATTAAAAAGCCTCATTCAAAATATCACACCTTTTGTCTAATAATACTTATTAAAAAAATTGGAGCTTACATTACACTATAGAATATATATATTATGTTGATATTTTTTAAATATATCAATACAAATAATATTGAAAGCAACACATCTAAATAATTTCTATAATTCAAACATATAAAGTGAGTGTAATGTAATATGAACTTGATTGGTTATGTGAATGCTATAATGAATGTTTTCTTTAATATAAAACACTAATGAATTCATTCTCTTTGTTAGGATGCTTATCATTTCTGTATGAATGTATGTGAGTATCAAACATATAAAGTGAGTGTAATGTAATATGAACTTGATTGGTTATGTGAATGCTATAATGAATGTTTTCTTTAATATAAAACACTAATGAATTCATTCTCTTTGTTAGGATGCTTATCATTTTTGTATGAATGTATGTGAGTAGTAGTTTCTTTTGATTTGGATTAGATGTCAAAATGAATTAGAATGTGTTTATATATATATAAGGGATTTATTAATATCTAAATTAATATCTAATGATTAAAAATAAATGAAATTTAAAATAACAGGTAAAGGAATTTAGGTTAAAAGAGGTCACTCAAAAAAGTGTTAAATACACAATGTTTTATATAAAAACAGAAATCTCGAGTAAAATCATAATAGAGTGAAAAGATAAACTAGAGGGATTAAGAGAGTTCTTAAAAACAATTTGAAAATGACATAATATGCCAATAACACTTTATTTTATTGAATAATTAACAACTAAAAAAATTCTAAAATTATACAATTTAACGACTAATAAATATAAAAAGCCAATTTTTATATATTTACATGATATTGACTAAATAATTAGACAAATGTATACTAAAATTATACAATTTATCCACTAATGAATGCGCAAGATCAAAATTATTATGTCTTTACATGATGTTGATGATACCAAATTGATCTCTTCACGTATGTGATATTCACATCTATGTGAGCAAAGGTTTGAAAAGAGTATGCTAGGGCCACTAAATAATGATATCTTAGATACGAGATATTGTGAGATTACACTTTGATGTGAACTTAAAGCGAACAAGAGATATAAGGAACCCATTTTTGCCACTATTGACTTTAGAATGTATATCAAATGGAAGACACAAATTTCAACAGTAATACTACATGATAATTAAAAGAGCATCGCCATGGCCTACTTGGTTGACGTGCCTTGCAATTATTCTTCTAATCTATAGAGAGACAAGACAAGAAACGTCTCATTCAGAAAGGCCATCTGCTTCCCAATCGAGTTGTCGTTTCTAATAACAGTTCTTTTGGGAAAGAAAAAGAACATGCCACCCTCGGATTTGATCGACTCCCTAATATCCACCTTCACTCAAATTCTTTTATTGATTGAAAGAGTTCTATATACCTACGGCTTGAGAATGACATCTAGCATGAGGGAAGGGAAAATATTTTATATTAATGATTACCCTTCAATCCAATTGATGTTTAGCTATTTGTTTTTTGTTTCCGTTTTTTCTAAAAAGGGATGGTGTTTATCTTTCACTTGAAAAGTATATATTTTATAAAAATATTAATATTTTTTACTATATTCTTTTTGATTTTAAGTTGAGTTTAACAATTTGATATTGATTACAATAATTTGATTTTTAGAAGTTTTTAAAAAGTTTTATAAATTTTAGATTACATAGAAATTTGATATTCAAAAAGTTTAATCTTTCATAGTATCATATTTGTCTTGATGATGAGTTTAAATGATGATTGAAAATATTGATAATAATATAGAATCGATCGCAATATTTCTAAGTAATAATACCATATTTAGTCTCATTAGAAAGAATATGTAATTAACTTTTGTTATTAATACAAAAAATGATATATGATAGGATATTTAGTAAGAATAAATGTCCTCTCTTTCGTTATGTATTGCTTACTATAATTATACAACTAGTTGAAAAGATTGTCACAATACAACTCACTTTAAATTGTTCAAGAACAACATTTTCGTAATTAACATTTTCAAATTCTTTCAGGGTTTGCTAGGAACATATGATGTTTTCTTAAAAAGGAACATTATATTTAAAGTATTTTTTATCTTATCTCTTTTAATTTGACTTTCAAATATATTTTTCTAAATTGGTATAGTGGAGGTTTGGGGATTAGAATCCCTGCTTATGTTCTAGATAGGGTATGGACCCACTAAACCCATAATTATTATGTATAAACGAATGACGTTTATAACTTAAAAATAGGGTTGGGTTATAATCAATATATTTTAAGTTTGAAAAAAGATGGCAGATTGTTAGAGAAAATGAGCCAAATTAAACTATTAAAAAGAGTTAAAGGGATAAGAAAGTCAGTGATAGAGAAACAACTTGATGCTGTCTGAAACAACTTGATGTTGTGTGATCTCTCATAACATCACATTTGTTTGAATGATGAGCATACATGGTGGCTCAAATATTGACAATAATATAGAATCAATCACAACATCTCCAATCAATAATCCCATGATTAATTCATTAGAAAAAGTAACATATAATTAACCTTTTTTATTATTACAAAGAATATTATATAATAATTTATTTAATAAGAATGAATGTCCTCTCTTTTGTTATGTATTGCTTACAATAATTATACAATTAGTCCAAAAGATTGTCACTCAAGAACAACATTATTGTAATTAATATTTTCAAATTCTTTTAGGATTTATTGGGAACATATGATGTTTTCTAGAAAGGGAACATTATATTTAAAGTATTTTTATTTTATCTATTTTAATTTTACTTTTGATTATTTTTTCTTTATTGGTATAGTAGAAATTTGGGGATTATAATCCTTATTTATATTCAAATAAAGTGTGGGCCTAATAACCTCACAATTATTATGTATAAAAATAATAATATTTTAAATTTGAAATTAAATTTGAGTTATAATCAATATTTTCTTTGTTTGAAAGAAGAAGATGAATTGTTAGAAAAAATAAACCAAACTTAAACTATAAAAAAGAGTTCAAGGATAAGAAAGTCAGTAGTAGAGAAACCAAGCACACCCTAAAATTCTAGAATATCAAAATTACTTGGATTTGATAATGTTTGGGCTAATAAATACTAAATAGATTAACTACGAAAGATTATCTTTAAAATATATCATATAACACATTTCTCAAATATTCTTTTGAAACAGGCAATGCATAAATGTTGAACTTGAGGGTGTCGAGTTTCATAAGTCTATAATTACAAGTTTATTTGTGTTGGCTATGTCATAGTTTGAGTAATTTCACTGGTGTGAGGAGATACAAATCTAAATGTGTAATAAAATTTAATGTGATTGAAATTAGGTATAAAACAGAAAATGCTTACTTTAGGGAACTTTGAGAAATTTTAAAGATTTCTTTTTAAAATGTTGTTACTATATGTAACACTAAGGCAGATTTGCAATTGTCTCAAATTTTTACCTTTATTAGATGGGCGGTACCTACACCTAATGATAGTTTTAATGTAGGTACTTTTATTATGTACATAAGTTCCGTCCATCTAGTAAAGGTGCCTTTCAAATGAGATTATCCACTTTATTTAGAACATGTAGACCTTCATTACATTATAATTCATTGTATTACTTTTTTTTTAATGTACAATCCAATGAAGGGTCATAAGTGTCATCTAAGTATGCACCTATTTCCAATAACATTGTACCAATAAAAAGAGTTTCATCATGCTACTTATCCATGAACAAAATTTAAATGACTAGTTATGTTGGTAGGTGTTTACTTGTCAAAATGAGTCTTTTATTCATTTTTAATTGATGGTCTATAATTAAAGTTGGTGGATGAATATGATCACACTTCCCTATTATTGATGTGTGGATCTATCATAGGTCATGAGAGTTGCCTAACATGGGTCTATTGACCCATTGGCATTTAGGTGGCTGATAAGAAAAGTCAATAGGGTGCAAAATCTAATTAATAAATTTTATTATAATATTTTGTCATTATCAATGTTGTGGAAATTTTATTTCTTAGGATTTACACATAGAAATATTCGTTTTGTTTATTTAGTGCAATAGATCTTCATACATAGACTAGGGATTAGGCATACAACGATTGTGAAGTGGATTAAGCTCGGATCTATTTCTTTACATGAATGCCATGAGAATATTTGTATGTTAATAACAATAACAATAACTATTACTATTACTATTACTATTACTATTACTATTACTATTACTATTACTATTACTATTACTATTACTATTACTATTACTATTACTATTACTATTACTATTACTATTACTATTATTATTATTTTTATTATTATTATGCGAAATCTTTATGGATGGTTTTCTATTCTCATGGCATAAACCATGGTTTGGAAAGATGAGAGCTATAAACCTCAAAATGATCTGTGTTTATGATTTGTTTTGTTGTTTGTTGGTAATATACCCTTTTTATTTATTTAATATGACACTAGAGATAAAAAGAGGGTTTAAATATTTTCTTTCTTGGCCTTTTAAGTTTGAAACATCATGTAGTTTTGATAGCTTAAATTGTGTAGACAACAATTTGGGTTTGCAGTCATTGGAAGGTCTATTTTTTAGTAGATTTGGTGGAAAATATATTTGTATATTTGTTTTTATTTTTATGACATAAAGGTTAAATGATTATTTTTTGTGATTTAGTGTGTTGGTTATTGATGATGTAATATTATTTATTCATTAAGATGAAAATGAAGATTTAAAATTGGTTCCAAATAGTTTTTTCTTATTATCATGGGTTTGAAACATCATGTATCTTTAATAGCTTGACATAAAAAGATTAAAGTTTGGGTAAGCAATCATTGTTAGTTTATGTTTATAATTTTCCAATAACGTTTATGGAAAAAATTATATGTCTCTATCATTACAATAGAAAGGCTTGGTTTACAAGGGTGACAATGGAGATTGAAAGGGGTTTTGTATAATATTTTCTATTTGTTGTTGACTATGGAAGTTATGGAAAGTTAAGAAGTTAGTAAATTTAATGAATGACATTTGTTGTTATTTCGCATTGGTGTGAAGCCTAAAGAAAATTCATTATTTTTTTGGACTTTTGTACAACTAAACATTCATAGTATTTTATTTAGTATGATAGTTCTACATGCATAGTCTAGGGAATATCGGTACAATGATTATGAGGTGGATTAAGCTTATTGTTTTTCTTTGTTTTAATGTTGAAAGAATATTTTGTATGTCTATGTTTTATTACTAACACTAAAACATATTTATTTTATTTTACAAAAAAAAATTTATAGTGGAAAATATTTGTGGATGGTTGTCTCTATCCTCATGATGTAAATCATCAATTTGTAAAGGCGAAAGACATAAACCTATAAATGATATTTGGTTCTGATTAGGTTTATTGGTAGTTGGTAATGAAATATTTAGTTTCTTTAAGCTGGTACCTAATATTGAAAATGGGTTTAGATAGTTTTTGCATGTTGTTGTGGGTTTTAAATGTTGTTTAGTTTTGAAAGCTTAACATGCATAAACATGAGTTTGGGTATGTAGTCATTAATAAGTCATATTTTTTATATGGTTTGAGGTGGAGCATATATGTGTATAGTTTTCACTATCATTGTGGAAGAAAAGATAAATTATTTTTGGTTATGATTTGATGTATTTGTTGTTTTCAATGAAAATTAAATCTCTGATTACATTTTAAAGAATACAAACATATTTCAAGGTTTACGGATCTTTTTAAGGTTTTTGTAAATATAGGTTAATGGTTTGAAACATTTTGTAGTTTTGGCTTATGTACATGCATATATGAGACATTGGGCATACAACGATTTCTAGGTAAGTGTGGTAGGATTTTTTTTTTTGTATAGTTTCATTTTTGAAAATTATTTAAAT
The DNA here is from genome assembly GCA_037957365.1 of Torreya grandis. Taxonomy (NCBI): domain Eukaryota; kingdom Viridiplantae; phylum Streptophyta; class Pinopsida; order Cupressales; family Taxaceae; genus Torreya; species Torreya grandis. The sequence goes on along the minus strand of JARHVA010007543.1, from coordinate 604,345 downwards.
TATTATTTTTAATAAGTTTTGGAGTGGAAAATATATGTGGATAATTATCTTTATCCTTATGATAGATGGTTTTAAATAATTGGTTTCTCCTTGGTGTTAATCCTACTATGTAATGTGTGTGTGTGTGCACGCACATGCATATTTGCACAAAAAAAACACATTTATTTTGGTTATTCGATGGGACAATAAAGGCCTCTATTTTTTGATAGTTGGATGTCTATAGCCTAGAGAAAGGGTATGCACCCATTTTTAGGTGGGTTATAATTGAATTAATCTTTATGTGTGAATGCAATGAGAATATTTTGTCTGTTTATTTTTTGACACTAATTTATTTATTTATTTTTAAAATAATCATTGTTTTGGAATTATATCTTCATGGAGGAAATTTATCGGTTGTATTATTATTAGCTTAGCATTTATATACCACATATAAGGCATGTATCCATTTATAGGTCCATGTTTTTTAACAGTTTACATAGGAAAATATCTATGTAGAGTTATCTTTGTTGGCATGCTAGAAAGCTTCATTTTTCAATGATGAGATCCATAAAACTTGAAATGATTTATGGCTATTCCTTGGTTTGTTGGTTTTTGGTAATGCACTATAATGATTATTTAAGATGACAATGGATATTTAAAAGTGGGTTTAGATATTTTTTCATGCTTTTTTTGGGATAAATAGAGCATAGATGTCTCTTCTTGGGTTTATGTAATAGAATATATTATTGATCAATTTATGGGTGTCTTATTGGTTGCATGGTATTATCCCTAGTTGTGATTAGTAGAAATATGTTATCTACATGCAAGGTGTTGAGAGATATATCTAGATGGGATGTGACTAAATCTAATCAATGACATTTATAGTTTTTTCTTATTGGTGGTGACATGTAATTATAAATCAACTGTTAATATCATTGCATTCCATCCATGACCGATTCTCCACATAAGATTTTGAATAATGAATATGCTCATTTTTATTTATTTATAATGGATGACACCCATTGTCATGGATTAATTTTAGGAATGGAGTGTGGTTTATATTGGTATGTTTTAATCTAAATAGTTGTTGGCACATATAAAAAGGTGAGAGGTAAATGAATTTAATAAAAGACATTATTATTTTTGTTTGTAGTAAGTCTCACATGAAAATGTTTTTAAATGGTTTAATTTTTCACACAATAAATATTTATTATTCTTATCTAATTGGATAATCAAGCTCTTGCCTTTTGATAGCTTGACATGTATAGGATAGAGATTAGGCATGCAACCATTATCGATTAAGTTAAGGTGTAATGAGTGTCTCTACATAAATATGGCAAGAATTAATTCTTTCTATTTAACCATAAATATAGATTAGGGAATCTAGGGTTAAAGTGGATAGAGATAGCCTAGGGAACAAGAGTGTTAAAATATATCAATAGAAGACTAATTAATTACAAAACTTAGATATAACAAATACCAAAATTATCATGTTGAGATATGGTAAAATGGTAAGTACAACTAGATGCTAGATATTGAAATGATAATGAAAATAAGATACTGAGCTAGTTTTGATGTTAATATAGATTTAGATCTAGAATAGGAAGGAAATAGACTATACAATTATTCTATAAAATTCACCATATTCTAAATTATGTGCCTCTATAGCTACGAACACTTACGTTTTCTTAGGATAGTTATATTAATGCTAGTGTCTGGGTCGAATGTAGGTGTCCTATATGAAATACCTACTAAACTAAGATACAACCACCTATATTTTGGGTTTATTATCACCTTCACTTTTTTGCATTCATATATGGGTCATGGATTTTCACCCCTTTTCAAATGATCAAACCCTAGTTTTTCATCTTCATAGTGGATATGGGTAAAAATGGGTTAGTGTGCACATGGTTTCGATCTTCCCCAAAGACCCCTCTATCAATGAATAATTCTATAATACCCAATACTCTAAATAGGGCCTCATACTTATGTATCTCTCCCCTACATGTTGGCTTATGTGTGAATCATGCAATGTCTGATAAGTAAGTAAAATAATGGCCTAGCTTGTAACATGGAAAATATAGCTCTTAGGTTAATCCTTTAGTACTTCAACCCTATATATGGTTTTTACCGATGAATGATATAGGAATAGGATAAAATAAGAAACCTTTTCTCATTCTCAAGTTCTTGATTTAATGGTTTTGGTAATTTACCTAGTGAATAGGTTAGAAGTTTCTACATGAGGAATGAATGAGGGTTGATCTTGTATTTATACCAATACCTTTAGATAATATATTGCATAAGAAAACTTATAATAACCATTAAGATATGTTTCATTTGAAAATTAGATGGATTTATGGTAATGGACAATTACATCGAGGAAGGACACTTGTGTTGATGCAAGCATCTGACTAAGACATAGGTGTTTAAAGAGTAATAAAATAGGCATGGTTCTGTAGCTTACAAAGGTGGAATATAAATAAGTTTTAAGCATTATATGAAATATATAAGGCTTGGTTAATCAACATAATATTGGTTGGACTAAGATATATGCAAAGGGGCACAAGAGAGATCCACATGTGATACTTGCAAAATTAGGAAAGGTCTAGAACTGAGAGGAACAACCAAGGCCTAAGTTTGTCAAGTGTAAAAGAAAGAGGTGATTTATAATTCATGTATAGTTTCTACATTCCCAAACCCCTTTTAATATAGTAATTAAATATATATTTTAAAGGAAAGGAATGTGTACCTGGGTGTGTATAACACACATTATCTCTGTTTGAGTCCAACTTGAGTTCTTTGTTGGTGACTGACCTATAACCAAGAGCATGTTACAATATATAATTAGTGCATATAATCTCAAATGGAAATTAGTGAAATTGAAAGAGAGAAAGATTTAGGAGTACATTTGTGTATCGATGCAAGTGTATTTCCCATTGACAAATTGATTTGAAATATGTATCATTATGAATCACTAAAATTGAGATTAGGATAAATATAAATCTAGAAAATGCATATATCTATGGATATAGAGAGAGATAAATATAGGAGGGACCATTCCACCAACCTTGGAGTAATGATGAATATCCACCTAGAAGTTGAGACTAACTAAACCATGCAAACCAATCATACTTATAACTTGGTGAGTATGAGTGAACCTAATCAACTCACACAATCAAACTGGTGAGGTTAGATGATGAAATCAAGGCCAACCTAAAAAATTGTAAATATTGAGTGATTTAATCATCTGAATCATACCAAAAAGTGAACCAACTAATATAGTATATTAGCTCAATATAGTCCATAAAAGTCTAAATTGGTGGGTGGTGATAGTCCTTGAAGGTGTTAGGAATTTAAAACTAATTTTGATTTTATAATATTAGGTGCACATTTCATATCATATGCACCTTTGATATGTATCATGTTGAAAATATATATAGCAATGGTACCAATATATGTAATTTTTCCACAAATGTGTATTTGAATTATATAATTGTGTGTTCTAGCCAATTTGGAAATTTGAACTAGTGTGATTGACATGCTACCCTAACATGCCCCCACTATATATGGAAAAAATTGAAAATTGATTATGTGCCAATGTGGAGGAGATGTTTCCAAAACATGCCCCTACTATAATCTGGGTATCTTGCATACTGAGTAAGTGTAGAGAACATGTTTCTTAAACATTCCCCAACTAAATTTGAGATTTTGAACATGTGTAAGCCATGCCTACATGACATTCCCCCATTGAATTTGAAACTATTAATGTGTAGAATCCATGCCTTTATGACATGTCCCCATTGAATCTAAAATTATGAATGTGTAGATTCCATGCCTTTATACATATCCCCATTGAATCTAAAATTATGAATGTGTGAAAAACATGTTTATATGGCATGACACCACCATTATTCCCCATTATAAATTGAGGGAAGATAGAAACTTATAGTTATCTCACCTCAAAATGATAAGATAACCATATAACTATGAATGTACCATGTAACATATAAGAGATCATGTATAGGTAAATGTTTCATTTAAGGGCATAGAATGTGATCACATCAAGGCATAATATGCATGATAAATATCATTGAAACATCTAGATAGTAACAATATAAGCTCAAAAAAAAACCAAACACACACATGAGGGCACTCAAAAGAAATTCCAAAAGTAATGGTCCAAGGAGACCTCAAATATGAGGCATGTTCAAATGCCACACAATAAAATGGACATGAATTTGTCAAATGTCCATAAAATCATGAATGACATATTCAAATTTCCATACAAAAAGAAATTAAATATTAAAATGTTAAATAAATAAACAAAAGCATGGGGAACACAAATAATGGATCATATTAAAATGCTCAATAGTCAAAAAATAACAAGGTGAGACACTCAAGTAAGTACATAAATGAAAACATAAACAACCAACACAAATATATCATAATATCTCATGGATCCAATGTGTTAGAAAAAAGTGTCAAGTACACAGCATATCAAGTACATTCCCAAAGATATGAGATTGGATAAATGCATGTGTAAGTACATATTAGCTCAAAAATGATAATCTAAAGTGACCATGGAATGATATAACCTGGAAGTATCTTGATCAAATAATGTAGATGCCCTCAATATCTTGGTGATGTGATAAGAGGGAAGCCCAACATCTATAAGTGCATAGAACATGTTTTTGTGTATACTTGATTAACACTCAAATAGGAGCATGGAACATGTGTATGTATAAGTAATTGATATGTTATCTATCAACATGGAACTAACACATAGATGTCAAGGAGAGAATATAATATATAGATGCTAAAATTAATTTGTATTTTTGAATGTTTTTTTTATTTTTTTGGTAGTTTTAAAATATTGAAAGAGTTTTAATCAAGTAAGACCTCATCATCAAAAGGTGCATGGCCACCTAAAATATTTATCAATCTTTTTTAATATTGATGTACTACCACATATTTAATGTTTCTATCTAATGGTTTACATGAGACCAATGGTGCAAGAAAATAACCATATCCATCATATTGTATGCAAATATATGTATCCTTATCAATAAAAGTAGTACACATATTTGGTGTATCCTACTTGGCATTCCACTCAAATAGCTATTTTTTTTTCAAACATTAATTTCAAATGTGGTTCATGGTCTAATATCCATATGCTCTAAGTTTCCACATGTGGACCACATGAAATAGGTAATCAAATGTATCCTTGAGATTATAGCATGAATGGAGAGTATGCTAGTTCATCTATAATATGTCCCAATTATGCGAGAAATGTGGTCCCACAAGTTCTACCTCACTTTTTTTTATCAAACTAGAGATGGTGGCAATATATGCCATCAATATTTGTCATAATAATTAAATCTTCATGATTTGGTTGCTTTGAAAAATAATTCTCTTCTAAAAGATAGGAAGGGTTTTGCCTTTTTTCACATTTTGGACACAATGTATATGCATCCTTCATTCTTATATTTCTAAATTAGGTTATTCAATGCCTCACATTGATTGGTATTATGTCTAATGATCCAATGATAAATAAAATATGGTACTCCCTCTATAATTAGAAGTTTACTACCTAGTATGTGTCTTCTAAAAGGTAAAGAAATCATTTTATGTCCAAGTAACATAGATAATATGGTATATGTAGTATCCTATTATGTTTTGATCTTTAAAGTCTATTGTGAAGAATTTTGAGAAAAATTCACATTGTTCACATGATTTACTTTTATTTGATCCTTATATGGTTGAATCATTGTTAAAAACCAAAATAGATGTATGGAATAACAAGAATTTACATTCTCATCTGATATTTATGTGTTTCCCTTATTTGGATTTAGTTTTGTCTCTTATGCAAGTGGATTTAATTTATATGTACTTAAAACTATAGGTTCAAATAATATATGCACAATTTGATCAAGTGGATCAAATTTTAGTTTCACATTTTCTCATCTATCATATCATAAGTACTATCATCATCATTGTCATACTATTTTGAAACATGTCCATCTTTATACTCAATATTGACCAATAAAGTAAGCTTAAATGATGGGGCCTCTTGTAGTTTTATTGGATCATTGGTAATGGTTCTTAATATTTATGTGCATATATGTGTACCTTAATATTCATTACCTTATTTTCATTTGGAGATGGAGCAATTGTACTTGACTCACTTATTCCATGTGTGTGTATATGCTCAAAAGGAATTAATTGTTTAGGTGGTACCATTATGGGAATGCCTTTGATTTTAGAATGTAACATATTTCAAAATTTTAAAGGTTCGTCATCGATAGATGGTTAATAATGTCCCATCATGTATGAATTTTACACATAGGTGAAGTGTAGATGGGACAACTTCTATTGAATGTATCCAAGGTCTACGTAGAAGTAAATTATAATGTAATTAATAATAAATAACCTAAAATGTAGTTGAAATCATTTTTATCCCAATGTCACATCCAATGTGGTTTGACTAACCAAAGGGTTATGTATGTTATCAAATCCTTTTATGTGAATAAACATTTTTTGAAGAAGATTGGTGCTAATACCCATGGTGGTTAGGAAGTTTATGCTACAAATATTTAGGTATGATCCATTATTAATGAACACCCTTTTGATGCCCTTATTGTGCATGGTCAGTTGTATAAATAAATATAAATCTTGGTCAATAATATATTTTGATGGTAAAATTATTGGATTAAAAGTAATGATCTTTGCATTATTATTGAAATCTTTCATGATGTCCACAAAATAAGTTGGTTCAATATCATTTGGAACTTGGGTTTCATGTAATGCTTCATGTAGGATATCCTTGTAAAAAGTGAATTGTTTTAGGAGCTCAAGTATTAAAATTTTAACATGTGTATTTTTCAATTGGTCAAAAAGGTCATATCCATTATATTTTATCACCAGGTTAGGTTTAGGAGGCAACTATTGTATATTAACAGGTGGGGGATTAGGTCGAGCAACCTTGTTGGACCCTAAATTTTATATCAAATTATTTTAATTAATTTTTAGGAGAAAATGTCATGGAATACTGTGCCATTAAATAAGTAAGTCATGAAGAACATAGATGTAGGAAACATAGAAGAACCAAGGATGCAAGACTCAAGAAATTGGCATATGACTTGGATAAGGGTGTGAAAGGTAAAAGTGGTTTAGAAAATGGTTTGTACAAGCATCAAAGAGTAATAATTCAATCATATATCTAATGCTAACATATGAGAAGATAGGTGCATGACATCACACATATAGCATAGAACAAGTATATAGGGGTAGTTAGGACCATATCGATAGGAATTTAATATATCAACATGCCATGACTCATTATTGTTAACTATTGTTATAAAGTCATAATTTTCATATTAATTTTGTAACTGAATGACTAGGCTAGAATAATCTATAAATACCCCTAGTTTTTCTTATGAGGTTGTTGATATTATTGGTTGTTATGGTATATTAAAAAATGTAATATTGAACTTATTCATGTTCTTGGTATGCATCAAGACTTATGTATGGTGAACATTGACATATAATAAAATGGAATACTTGTGTTGTTAAAATACATGTAAACTTGTTATGGAAATAATGTTACTACTACTCCTTTTATTAATTAAAATTTTTCTTTACTTGTGATAAATAGTTTAAGTATGGAATACTTTCATGGTATGAATTAGCTTAACTATGATATATTTAGTTAGAACTAAGTGCCAGTTTAATCACCTTAGTATGGAAACCAAAATGTATACACCATCATGTAACATAATTGATAAGAATCGATCTGAAGTTGCATACTTCAAGTGAGTGCATGAGACCATTTCTTGCATGATAATCCAGTGTGTTAGATAGTTGGATTTCTTATCCTCTTTGCATGTGTGACCATGGAAAGTAATGCTAAACTAAAAGAAAAGAAACCAAAAATTTGGTTCTATTTTTGGGACCTATATCACTTGTTATCATGATGGTAGGAAAATGGTTGAACAGCTTTGTTTGGAGAATATTGAGCATTACATTGGTATAGTAAAAGAAAAATTTGTGTTTCAATATCTTGAATTACGAATTTTTAAATGAACATGGATGGAAAATAAACTATATGATTCTTTATATGAATCATTATTTGTATAATTACCCATGAACTTACATGATTGGATTTCAACATATGTGAAAAAACATTCAAAGAATTATAGGCAAAAGGATTCCTAATTGGTAGAGCGTCAAATGGCCCTAGCTAAGTTGGAAGTTTTTTAGACATGCACATTATATGTCTGGTGGATATGAACACTTAAAAGTTATACTTTAGGATACACAATCTCTATATATTCTTTCCTACAATAATCATAGTTCAAATTCCTAAGAAAGCCAAAAATAATGTATATTAAATAGTTTCTTATAGATGTTAAAAGGATTATGGTTGATTCTAAACTTGAAAACTTTTATAAGGAAGGCTAAAATATCTCACACATTAGTAGTGTGACTAGTGTGGAAACTGAGGGGTTTGCATTTATATTGGATTGGGAGTTTAACATGGAATTTGGGTCATGGGAATGGCACAAGTGAATGTATGATGAGACCAGGCATAGAGCTATGAGAGGTAATGAACTAGAGGGTCAATGGGAGAATACTATAAGTGCCATAGGATTCTAAAAGAGAATGGAGAAGCATAATAAATACCCCCTACCCATAGGATATCATCCTTCAATAGTGAAAGTATGCATGGAAGAACCAAGACATGCATTTATAGTAAAACCTAATCTAGATAGACCTAGTTACCCAACCACAACACATGCTTATGCATTTGAGTTTGACATAATTCTTGTAATAATTTGTGATAGTGATAATGTGGAGTCTGAAGATTCTGAATCTAAGTTAGTAGAAGAATATTATGGATTACAATTTCATCATAATAATCTACCTTTAAAATTTAATTTTTCGTTAAAAATATGACCTATGGCTCAACTTGGAATGCCAAGTGGACCTAATATCAATGGTGGGTAAACTACATGCCCAATCATATCAAATCAACCTTCTTCAACACCCACTACTTTTAGTGTACCTTGTATCCAAGGAATCCAAGAAAAAAAAAGTTTATCTTCTCTTTCTTAGTCCAAATAAACAAAACAAGTCAAACAAATTTATATTTCCAATCCTGTGATCTAGGGGCAGCTAGATAGCAAAGTAAAACAAACAATAACCAAAATATAAATGATAAAAATACTTACCTTCCTTGTAAATTTATCTAAATTTTTGGCATGAGGTTGGGCTTGAGCTCTAATTTTGATTAAATTATATTTATTAATGGTTATCTTGCATCATTTACATTTGTCCACTTGGTATATGCCCTTGGCAATTGGTCTTTTTGAATCTTCTCTAAGATTAATTCAACATAATAACATTGCACAAAAAAAAATTGTTTTAGAATGGTCATAGAACTAATATTTATAGTTTTCTTGAAATGGGGAGGATCAACTGTGACTGTCCAATATAATATCTAGATGTGTGGCTAACAATTGGCCCAATTTTGGAGGTAAAAAGCTTTGAATGCTTCCATTAATATTTGGAATAATGGAGCAATCAATAGGCATGGCTTGACATTTCATATATTTGTTTTCATTGACTTTTTGAGTGATTTCCAACTTTCAAGGTGACAACATGATGATGCCATGGCCTAATATTTTGTATTTTTGAATTTATAATATTAGATATTCACTAGTTGAATATGGATTTTTCAGCTATACATTTAATTGGTGTTAGAAAAAGTACCTGATATTCCTCAAAATGTGTTATTTGCAAGAATAGATTGAAACTTCATAGAAAAGCGAGTGAATAAAAATTATTATTATAATAATATAACTAAGAATGCTTGTGCAGAGACTCAAACATATATAATCCACCTATTACAACTAATACTACTTAAATCGTATATGTGATTTCCAAGAAAAATAAAATAGAAAACATAACTCTTCATAGAAAACAAAGACCCAAAAATATATATATTAATTATTTATGAGCCTTTTATAAAATAAAACTTATCCATTTCTCACTTTCACTTCACACATTACAATCAAACTATGATTACAAACATATTCTAAAACAAGTCTTACATGATAAGTGCAATAATCTCTCTATAAACATAACAACAAGAAATACTATGGTCAAGAACATAATCGAAAATAATTAAAATATCAAAAATAACCTATTTTAATCCAATAGAGGTTTACTTGTAGTATCTTCATAGTTTTTTGTAACCTTCAAGTGGTTTCTCTCATAACCCATTGTCAGTGCATCATCAAAATTTATTGCAACAACATGTATATAGTGTAAATCTAGGAATAGCCTAACAAGAAACAAACTTACAACCAACTCTAACCTATATGATGTGTCATCTATATTCAATGTGCTACAATTCTCACATAATCTCCCACTAACACTCTCCTGAACTTTAAATGTTTCCTCTCCCTAAGACAACATCAGTGATGTGAAAAATACGGTACACAAAGATAATGAGCCCAAAACTAGAGATAGCTAAGAAAGATTTTCAAGAATTGTATGAAGCACCATTTACCAATTTTCACCCCATGCACACCACTTAACTACCCTTACAGGTTTTCAACTAAATGGTGTGACAAGAGGGCACCATTTATGTGTTTTTAACCATCCTAATCCTATGAAACTTACAAGTGCAGTTGTTAACAAAATTACAAAACTTGGTGCCAATTTTTAAAAACTAAAAATTGACATTACTTATCTAGTTGACAATGGTGAGGCCTAAGGTCTAGGATAAGGAGAAACTAGAGTATAAAAAGAAGGTGTACTCTATCTTTATTGGAGAATGAATATAAGTTGACTAGGTAGAATGAATATGGGATTGTTAAGCAAGGGTGTGATCAAAGAATCAAATGTAGTAAGATCAACCATGTGTTCTTTCCAATCCAATAAAAACTCTTGAATAATGTGTAAAAGTACATGCGAGAGAGATTAAATAAAAATGATATGGAATAAGACATCATCTTTCGTGTTGTCCAACTTGGTCTTAGCAGTGGGCACCTTCATGTTGATATATTACATTAGATCATTGAATTTATCTACATGTTAATGTACTTGTGCTCCAACAAAGGTGTTGTACAACATTTGGTTTTACCAAATTTTAAGCTATTACATAACAAGATCATGAGCACTGCTAGAATCTTGTAAAGCAAAATCCATCTAGTTAAAAGTAGATATACTATCATCCATAATAGTTTGGGCTTAAAAAACCTACATGAAGTCTAGGTGTGCATTTCCCCATGTGTCATCCAATTATTTCTTCCAATCTAGAATGTGATGAAAAACTTGTCATGTTTATGTGGTATCAAAAAGACATCTTACTGATAAAATATAAGGAGTTCAAATAAACTCTTAGTCTTAGCCTTAGAAGATTTACCCTACACCTAAAGTTGTTCAACCTTATAAAGAGATAGCCAATCAACAACTAAGTGTGTGATTGTAAGTGGTAGTTATTTGTGATTAGAGAGTTTTCGATCACCAATGGCCTATTTAACCAATATGGGGTAGGAATATCAATTATTTTATTGGCCTTGTAAATATGTTGGTGTAAACTAGAATTTTATAATCCTAGGCTTTGAACTTATTATTCCAAGGCCATAGCTTGCTGGGTAATAGACTCCTGAATTATCATTGCCCCTTTAATTTGCTTTGTCAAGGGTAGATGAAAGATATTCATAGAACCCTATATAGTCAATGGCACAAGTGCCAAAGTAAACGCATCCATGATGGTTGAATCCTTATGTAAAGGAGCAATGGGAAAGGAGAAGGTGGTGTGCCAGGATGAGGATGCTAAAACATACCACATATAGAGACTTGACCTAAGTGGTGCTAAATAAGGAACCTATGGTAGGGTTACAGTGCTCATAGTTTATGCAGATTCTTGGGTACCTGTTACTACTTCCTTTACTAAATCTTATTATGCATCCTCCTATATTATCATCACCTATGCATCTTCCTCATGTGTCCTTTGATTTTACTCTTCTACATTCTTCAAATTTGCTTCAGTCGTAGCCTTGTGCTTAACCTCATCTTTGGTGGCCCAACTATTTCCTTCTATGTCGGTGGCATGTTTCTTCTTAATTTCCTCTACTCACTACTTCGACTCTTATTCATCTTTCTTTTTCTTTTCTGCATTAGCTTTCCTCCTTTGTTCCTCTTCTTCTTTTTACTTCCTTTCCTCTTCCACTTTCTTCTTTTTTATTCTATTTATCTTCTTATTTAATCCACTTTTCTTCTTCTTCTTCTTCTTTATTTTGCTTCTTGGTTGCATTAAAAGCAACTTGCATTCACTTTTCCTCCTTTACATCCTATTGTTTAGCTACTTCATTGGTGGTTTAATGAATTTTGGCTTCTTTATCCTCATCATCTATCTTATGCAGCTCATCCTCCTATGTCGACTATACTTGTGGAGATTTAGCCTCTTTAGATAGTGCCTCTATATCCTTTGCTCATGGTTGAGCCTCAACTTCCTTGACTAATGGTTGCACTATAACCTATTATTTTTGTTGTTTGGCATCTTCATTTTATTATACCTATTATTTCTTCATCTCTTCTCCTCCTTCTTTACTTGGTACTCTATGGCCCTTGCCACCTCTTCCCATTCAATATGTTTTTTCCTCTAGTGTTGGTGAGTCTAACGTGACTTCTTCAGTTTACATCATTAGATAATCAGATTATGATAGAGAAGGTGTAAGTTTAAAATCTTGAACTATTTTCTTTGACACCCTAATCTTTGGGTGCATTAGACATTTTAGAGTCAACTTCATGCATTGTGGCACTATGTTTGGTGATAGATAGGTTGATGAATTATCTATGGGTATTGGTTGAGCAAGGGCATCCAATGTTTCCATTTCTTATTCATCTATTGCCTATCTATATCATATTTATGTGCATTTCCTCTAATGAAGTGCTTCCATAGGAATTTTGGGTAGCGGATCTAGTGACTATAGATGTGAAGAGATTCCACGCACACCCCCTATAGTGAATTCTTCTACAATCACTTTCAAGTAAACTTATTTGACAACAATATCCAATATAATTAATGGTGGGAAAATAGGTAGCTCCACCCAAAGTTGTTATGGTATTTTTTTGCATATTTTCTCAATGCACACTGCTTTACAAAATTAATATTCTTTATCCTACTCCTTGTATAAGTCATCAATTATGTCAACCTTCATCATTCAATAAATATCTTGTGTATCCATATAAAGCTTGTCCCAATGACATTGGCTTACAATTTGGGGCACAATTGGGTATTCTATCCATGTCTTGCTCTACATGCATCATTTGGGAGGTGAAGGATATCTACACCCTTTAGGAACCTTATTATTACCATGATCCAATGGTGTTGTAGCTAGTTATATCGGTTTTATAGTGGATGAAGTGAATCCAGGGTCCTCTAGCTTGACTATGTGAAAAGCATCGCACTACATGCAACTAGTTATTTTTAGTGTGAGACCTCACATTATGTAGTCACCATATCAACAAATAATGGTAATGTCATGTTAGGTACTTTGGGTATCTCATGGATGTGCATTATAGTTCTATGTAGGAGATTCATGATAATTACATGTTGACCTAAGTACTTCATCACATCAAGTAGGATGCAAGGGTGAGAGGTCACCAATTCAACAAGTTCTTCCCACCAGGTGCTAAATAGTTTTATGTGCACAAAATATCTTTTCCTCACTGTCTTCTAGATGAGATTATAAAAATTTATTTTGGGCTAGTGATCAACATCTAGATGTATTATACCCTTAGGGGATTTACATTATGTGAAGACTAATAAAAATTCCAGAAATTAATACTAGAATGTCTTCTTTACAACATTATACGTTCTCCCAATGTTCATGGTAACTTTGGAGATGAAGAAATCTGACAAATTAAATTCCTCTCTAAGGTTTATCATGTGATGAGAAATTTTGATGATACCCTTCATTATTTCCTTTGTGTATGTCTACCAAATCTATTTGGTAATACATTCTATAGGAATGAGAACATGTACATCTCTATTGTGATTTAGCAGGACTCCTTTTGTGCCTTTGACATACACCACTCTAATGAATAGGTGGGTTATTCAATTTATAAGTTGTCAATGGCTTCCCTTGTACTACTAGTCATTTTGGTCTTGCCATGGTAGCTTCATTGATATAAATATTAACATATGGGACCCAATAGATCTTACCCTCATTATATCACCCCAAAAATAGTTGCATGATGTCACTAAAATCACCAAAAGTAGGAAGTCAGAACAATATTTTGACATTTGTTTTATAAATTTTTTTGTGTTGAGTGAGTGTTAGGGCTTGTGCATCTTGTGGTCCTCTCTACTTGAGAAAATATTCTTCCATGCATTTGATAAAATCATATGCTTCTATATCTATAAATTGGGTTTATTGTAAATTGAAATTGATTCTAATATCTTCCAATTTTGCCATTATAAGTCAGTTGATGTCATCACATACATCCATTGTCGGTGTTAGTGTTATGTGTAGTTGCATTGTACATAATGTGGAGATTAAGAATACTTATGATCAAAAAAAATTATTCAAACTTTAAAAATTCACTAGTCTCAAACTTGGTAAAGGTTGTAATGTCAACTCATCAATTTTGATCACCTATTTATAGGTTTTAATGTGATAATTCACCTCCATGCTCTTTAAATGCACCAATCTGCCATTGGGTTATGTGTGTGGAAACATTTAATTTCAAGATTGGTGTTTGTTAATTCAGCCTCTGCCATCTTGAGCTAGCACCCATTTAACTTTTATATGACATTTGATTTGACACATCATCATTCTTTTCTTCCTCCATACCTATAGATTCACTTAGTGATGTCAATGTACAATCACTTATTGGGATCCATTTGGATTCTCTTTCTTGCTTTGTCATTAAAATCCATAAAAGAACTGTTAGTTATTTTTGGATTAATATCTCATCTCACATATCATCTCTCAGATTTAATAACTATGAACCATCACCCTTTTAATTATGTCATGTGTCTCTACAAACCCCTTTATTAATGATTCTAATTGTCTGTAAAATTATTTCTTAATCTATTTATTACAACTTAAACTAAAATCGCACAACACCTTAATCACATAGAAGAAAAACTAACAAGCCTAAATGCACACAACAACAAGAATAGAAACCCTAAACTAAAATGGTGCATCATAACACCTCCTCAACTTCTGAAAATTAAATTTAATAGTGGTAAGTCTTTATCCTACAACCATTCACTCAACCTAGTAGAATATTTCCTTGTAGATCCTTCAAAATTATAGTACCAAATTGTGATATTTCATGTATTATATATGGGCCTTTCCATCTAATATTGAGTTTTCTTGGAAATACATAGAACTAGATGTCATAAAATAACATTGGTTATTCCACTTATAATTCTGTAGTGCACAATTTTTTTTCATGACATGCTTTCTAGCTATATTTGTGTATTTCCTATGTCCACACTGCTCGACTATGTTATTCTTCCATCCTATTTAACTCTAGGATTTTATTGATCAATGACTCTTGATCATCTAAAATCATGATATTAGTGATGTGCAGGCTAGGGATCTCATATTACAAAGTCATGATTACCTCCATTACATAAGCATATTAGAATAGTGTAAATCTTGTCACATGTTTGTAGTGTGTGTGTGATATACCCATAAAACTATAGGAAGTCAATCCTCCCAATCATCATGTTGTACATTATAAATTTTTATAAGCATTTTCCAAAGCACTTTATTTATAGCTTCTACTTGACCACTTATTTTTGGATGATATGGTTTACTTTTAAGGTGCATAATAAAGAATTCATTAGTGAGGGTTTTTATTGTTTTATTCAAAAAGTGGGTACCTCTATCACTAACTATTTTAATTAGATAACCAAAAATGGTAATGATGTTTTCATACAAAAAAATTGTAGTATCTTTCGCACCAAATTTAGTTGTTGTAGTAGCTTCTACCCACTTAATGAATTAATCCCTTGTGCTAATTATGTATCACACATGTTTATGTTTACTAGGTAGATTTATTAGGCTGACAAAATCTATTCCCTGCTATTCAAATGATTATTGTGCAAGCATAGGCTTTAATGACATTTCATCCCTATGATTTAGATCCCCACACACTGACATACATCACACTATTGTGTGATTCAGATCACATCTTGGAACAACTGGGGAAACCATAACCCACTCTGTAGAATCTTCCTCATAGTAACATCACTTGTGAAATGACCTATAACTACTCCTTGGTGTAATTCTTTGAGTAGTTATGGTTGTTCTTGTTATAAAACTAAATTATGCATAACCTTATCCTTATCAATATGATAAAGTAATCCATCTATAATTGTAAATGGTAATTATCTAGTGATTAACTACTTCTTTTCTCTCTCTTGATAGTGCGATGGGAAAATCCCCTATTCCAAAAATCGTGAAATTTTTTATAAATGTTATGGGATTGTAGTTACTCATAAGAGATGTGTGTTTGGAGACATATCTTGGACTTCCTCTAGTTCTTCACCATTTCACAATATTCTTAAATGGTTGGGTCCTACATTCTACCTTTCAGGTTTAACATTTATGCAAAATTGAAATTATTTAAAAATCATAAACCACCTAGAAATTCTTCCTTTGAGCATATAGGCTTATTAACCAAATGTCATAATGTTTGGTGATCAATAAATAACTCAAATGGTGTCACCAATAAGTAGTGTCCAAACTTATATAGTGTGAACACCATTGCTAAAGCCTTCCACTTTGTTGTAGTGTAATTATTTTCTATGGTTGATAGCTTTCTGCTTATGAAGTAGATGGGGTGATCCATTCCTCTTCTTGGATTAGTTAAAATGACTCCCATTATTATTCCTAATGCATCTAATGAATGTGGAATGGCTTACTATAGTATGAGAGAACCAATATTGGCATAGTCACCAATCATTATTTCAAATTTATGAATGCCTCTTGATAGGCATTTGTCCATATGAAGTATGTTCCTTTGTGCGATAGCTTTCCAAGGGTGTGGATATAGTTGCAGACCCTTTTGTAAATTTTCTATAATAACTAGTGTGGCATAAAAAATATATTAATTCTATGGAACTATTTGGTTGTAGCATCACAATAATTGCTACAATCTTGGCTTGGTCCACCAAAATTCCTTTGCTATATACCACATGACCTAGCAAAACCCCAAAGGGTGTAAAAATAAGCATTTATTTAAATTGAGGGTAATTTGTTGTGCCCTACATATTTCCATCATCAATTTAAGTTTGGATAGGTGATTCCTAAATAAAGAAAACACTTCCCAATCATCCAAATAGACTTCTAAGAATTTATGGATTAAAACTTTGAATATAGTAACTACGACTATAAATAAAACCACAAGTGCATTCTTCAATCTGAAAGGCATTACCTTATAGGAAAATGAGCCCCATTTTGTGGAAAATGTGGTCTTGGTTTGATCCTATTCTATGATCAGTATCTAATGATAACTACTGAAGTTGTCTATGAATGAGTAGACCTCATGTCCTATGAAAGACTAAAACACTCCATCTATGAAAGGTATGGGAAATGGATCATTCATGCAAGCATCATTTATATTGTGATAATCTCCACAAACTCATATTTCACATGTTTTCTTTGGTTGTGTAATCATTAGAATTAACTAATTAGCCTTTTATTTATGAGAGATGATTCCTACTTCTTGCATGCAATCTATTTCAGCTTTGACCTTTAGCTTCAAATTGGGATTCGAGCAGTATGGTCTTTTCTTGATCATCCTTGTACACTCATTTATTTTTATGTGGTTTTCTCCTAAGGAAGGATCTACACCTTTGAATTATATAAAAATTTTAGGTAACACATATTGATGATCCCTTAAGAGTTGTATGACTTCTAAGATGTATGTTTGAGTCTAGTAATCCCCAATGTATATCATTTTTGTAGCATCCTCTATGCCAATGTTTCCAATATATTCCTTTAGAGTTTCTTGATACATATTGCATTCCTCCTCAAGAATTGAATCTTTTATTTCTCATTGTACTTCCCTCTCTAGTAAATTAATGTGTTTGAGTCTATCCTCTTTTGTTTGTCTTTTGATCAGCTCCACTAACTATTCAACTTCTCTTTCTGGTTCAAGTAAGTCTATGAGGTTTGTATCTTCAATTTTTGAGTATGATGTTAATTCATATTATTCATCTATTTTATGACATGGCTTTGTTTTGTTTCATTAATTAATATTCTCCTCCTAGTATGTTTTTAAGGCATTATTCAAGTCACAAGATGCATTCTTTTATGATGCAGACTCCATCAAGTTATATGTCTTTAATCCTTTAATGGCAAAGAAACACTTTCAATTTTTGTAGTTTCTAAATTTCTATTAGGTTGTTGCTCTCAAAGATGAATGTTTGGATCAAAACATGTTGAACCTATGTCATGTGATTCATTTCCATGCGGCATTCTTGATGTATATACTATGTAATTAGAAAAACCCCTAAGGTATACTTAGAATAATGTACCCAATATTTAGGGGTGACTCCCTCTAAATTCCAAACTTCAAAGCACCTATATATGTATCTCTAGATAGTACCCTTATTTAAAGATAGGCCAATCTCATCTCACTCCATATGTAAATTAAAACCACGCCATCATTATTTCATGCACTTCTTTCTCATCTAGCATTTCATCCCAATACATTGACCACCAGTTCTTGGTGATTCCTTTTAGCACATAGTTGAGTGCACTAACCCTTTAATCCATGGATAACACATACTATTAGAATTGGAAAATGAATTGGTTGATGTCATCAACTGCAAAGTACTGAGGTATTTGAGGCTTAGTTACAAAGACCATTTGCATAGGTCTTATTTCATGGTCCCATTTTGACCAATTCAACAAATGAGTATCTAAATCACTACCGATTAAATACATTATATTCTAAAGTAACATACCTTATGTCATAGGATCAATATAGTCCTTATTTTTGAAACATGTATGATAAAACAATTAATTCAAAATGGGTGGGAGATCTTATCGACATAAATTGCATGTCGGTATTTGCCAATTGTATCACATTTGTATGGTTCAACATGGGATTTTATGTTGGTTGTATAGTCTCGTATGGTAATTATTCATTTCTTAGAGGTTGGAGTGAAGTTTTGGAGTTATGGTACAAAAATTTATATTCCATACCTTGTAGTTCCTATGGTTCCTTCTTACATTAACTTTCATCCAACTATTCCCTTTAGAGAGTGTAGTTCCATGAGAATTATGTATGGTTTGGCCTTAGCTTTGTTCAATTGGATTATGATGACCTTGTCATCTTGGTCAGATTCCAACAGATTTAGGATCGTGTTGACTGTCATCTATCCATCATAGGCCTATTTCTTTCCAATCAGTGTAGGGTAATGCATAGCTTTTATCTTCATGTTGATGAATTCTAAATATCCTCATAGACTGAGGTATGTGATTTTGATCTCCACATCTTATAAGTGTCCAATGGGTTCCACTCATTTGTAGTCCACAAGGCTGAGTGTGACTAGACTATAGCTGAATGGTGGTCTACCAATGGCTTCTATGTCAAACTCAGAATCATATTTACTATGCTATTGAAGTCAAATACTACATCAGGTACTTCATACCCCAATATTTCTATGTCCATCCTCGCATCTATGTCGTATGGCTTCTTCATCAGCTATTCTTTGCTACGCTTTTTGTGCACATTCTAATAGATTATGGAGTAAGTTGGAGATTCAAATAATTCACATGTTCATGTACCATCACACTTTGCTACAAGGTGAAGATGAAGGGTTGGTATCAAGGATGAAGTAAACCTTTGGAAATTAATGGCATGTACCCAAAGATATGCCTACATATATGGGAAGCTACATCGAGTTTTTTGTTAGGCAATATATTCACTCACATGGATCTGGTTGGAGACCATTGATAACTTGTCGGGCTGAATCAAGTTGCCTTATGCCTTCACTACCAAATATTTCATAGATTCTATCAATCACATTTTGGATGTCTGCCTAGTGAATATTGTTGATAATAAGATTGATGTTGAAATTAACACTCTTCACAATCTCTATGTTTATTTATGAATGGAAACATATACAAAATAACATGAATTAGGTAAAATTGATATTGATCCTTTCAAAATAATTATGCAAGAAATAATTTAGTTGGTTTACTACATGCTTAGGATACAAAACAAAACATCATGAAGCTAAGAGGTAGATAAATAACCTCTCCCCCCTCAACTGGAAATATGCACAAAGGAAAGGGTACACAAGAAGGAGAAAATGCCAAGATCCAAGACCATCAGTTCTAGTAGGGTGCAAGAATAACCTAGGGCCACTCCTAAATAATAAAGGTAGGTCTCATCACCAACAAGAGCACATGGGATACCTTTAGAAAAAAAGGATGACATTGCTACATCCCAATTAGATACCTAATTGGAACTAGAGCTTACAATGCCCCATTTGGTGATTCTTGACCAAGAGCCTCTCTTAAAGCACAACCTGAAAAGGAGCCCACTCTTGAGCTTAATCAAGAATAGCTTATTATTGAGCAATAAATGGACATTGAAATTTAAAATCCTTAGGAATAAAAATGAAGAGGGGAATCCACCAGCATAAAGGACCTCGGTACTATCTTCAATGAATAACAAGAAAAGAGCCTCAAAGTTATAGATCTAGAGCGCGACCCACGAAAGGATAAGGAACCGATGAAAGAAGTAGAACAATAACAAAAATAGTCAAATGTGGGTAATGAGGACCTTCCTACTCACACCATGTTCCAATAACATATACTAGTCAAGCAACTGTATATGTTGGATTACTTTCCTTGAACAAACTCGATGTGAGTTATCTTTTGTGATGGATGTATCTAACAATGAAGGTCACTTTTATCTCCTAAAGGGCAACACTAATATAAACCTTAAGGTGGTAGAAGTTCCAGACATGCTTTGGGTAGATCCCCTTAAATGCTCTACAACTCAAGCAAGTGTAGCCCTAATAATGTTTTCCCTAGAGGTTTTTATGAAAAATATTCTCCATAAAAATGATGTTGGCAGGCTTCAGCACAAGCATTGGGAGGTTATCCACATGTACAGGGAAGAGCACGAGAAACAACATAAGCTTGAATAAGAAATTGAAGTGCTCAAGCAATAACAGGATGTAGCCGAGGCATCTGGACTAAGGACATTAGGCCTTTGTTAGACAATTTTGAAGAGCAAACCAACACTTGCAGATGGTATTCTTATTACTAGCAATGTCATCAATAAATTGGAGACACTCCTAGAGCTCTTGCTCAAAAAATGCAAAAACCAAGTGAATCCTCAACAGTAGAAGTTGTGGGCAATGTAGTAATTTACAGAGGCCATCAATGTCTGCTGAACCTTTTTGAATAAATTGGGTGCCATTATTCCCATCACTGATGGGGTCTTTGTCAACTTGGCACAGTTGAATAAAATTTTGGCAAATGATGGTGGACCATCCATCTTGAAATGAAGATCAAGGGTCTAAGATTAGTCTTCCATTCTAGTCAATGAGAAAGATGGAGTGTGGAAGAAAATGGTAAAGTATGTCATAGAAATGTAAGGGATTCAAATCATGACCCCTTTGTGTGTGTAAGAGGGGTGTAAGAGGAAGAGTGTGTAAGAGAGGTGTAAGAGCTTGTAAGAGCTCTTACTCACACATTTGGTATGATGGTGTCACTTTGGTTCTGAAAATATTATAATTTTAAATTTAGGAAAATAGAATAATTCAAATCCATGATTTTTTTAATTAGAAGAATGATTAGGTTTGATTAAGTGGGTTTAATCAATAATTAGAAGAATAATGATTTTGGTAAGGTTGAAAGTGTTAATAGAAGACATATTTAGAATTGACACAAAGTGTCCAATTTTAAGTGTCTATATGTACCAAATTGAACTTATATGTCGTTGGTATATTTTATTAACATTGCAATCAAAATTCTATTGGATAGCTCCCAATCAATTTTTCAGTGCTCAACACCCCTAAATAAGAAAATCATCTAAATATTTCATAGTTTAACTAGTGAGGATGATGGTTGCTTTTATCTATCCACCAAGATACAAATCTTTCGAGATATGTGACACAAAGAGTTAAGTAGTTAAGATCAGGATCGTGTTATAGGTAATTTTGACAATATGCATGCCCCCCTTACTCGTAATTGCTTAGCCAAAAAAACTTACCAATTTAAATATATACTTAGCATTGTAAATCCTTTATATATTTATTTACAAAATATAAACAAAGATATCGACATTCTATATAATTCAATGATTCCATATAATACCTTCAAACATATTAAAAAGAAGAAAAAAGACATTTTCCATTAATCAAACCACCCTCATAGAGACATTCAACATGCCTAAACAATTTTTTTTTGTAAAGTCCCATAGATTTAATCGAGTGGAAAGTTGGGGTACTTGTTACAAAGATTTTGGTTGGAGCATAACTCCGGCACGTTTCGATGGAACAATCACGCACAACATACATAAGATTCAAAATGACATATTAATATAGACTAAAGTTGAATTCATTCAAATATAAAACGGACTGACGAAATAAGAAATAAAACGTACCAACTAGATAAGGCGATCGTTCCACCGATACAATTTGGGGATGTAGATGGAAGAAGATGGTTTCTACGTTTAGGCACCCTAAGGCCATCTTTTTCAAATCCAACGGAACAAAGAATTCTTTACAAATATTATATTTTGCAGATATTGAAAGATCTATTTTTCATTTTTTAATAGGTTTGATGAAACATATCTTTGTATATTTGTCTTTTATTATGATTTTGGTGTGTTAGCCATTTATGATGCAATATTATTTATTTATGAAGATGAAAATGAAGATTTAAAAAAGGTTTCAAATATTTTTTTATTGTTGTGGGTTTGAAATATCATGTAGGTTTTATAATTCAATGTGCGGAGATGAGAATTTGGGTAAGGAGTCATTTTTAGTTCGTTTTTATAATTTTTTCAGTAAAATTTGTGACAAAAATTATCAGTGTATAGTTCTCTTTATCATCACAGTAAAAACACTCAGTTTATAAGGATGATAATGGAGATTGAAAGAGGGGTTTTGATAATATTTTGTATCTATTGTTAACTAGTGGCAATTATGAAAAGTCAAAAAGTCAATAAATTTAATGAGTGACATTTATTGTTATTTTACATCAATGGTAAACACGAAAAAAAAAAATCATTTTTTAATATAATATTTGTATTATTTTATTGGGTGTGATAGTTTTACTTGCATAGATTAGGAATTGGTGGTCAATGATAGTGAGGTGGGTTAAGCTCTTTTTTTTAATTTGTTTGAGGGTTGCAGTAAATTTTATATGTCTAAGTTTTATTGTTGACAATAAAACATTTTTATTTTTATTTTTACAAAAATAATTTACAGTGAAAAATATATGTAGATTGTTATTTCTATCCTCATGACAAAATCATCTATTTGTAAAGGTGAAAGCTATAAATCTAGAAATGACATTTGGTTTCGATTAGGTTTATTGGTAGTTGGTAATGAAACTTTTTAGTTTACTTAAGATGATAGATGAGATTAAAAATAGAGTTTACATAGTTTTCACATGTTGTTATGAGTTTCAAATGTCATGTAGTTTTGAAAGCTCGACATATGCAAACATGAGTTTAGGTATGTAGTCATTATTAGTGTTTTTTTTTAATATTGTTTGAGGTGGAGCATATATGTGTATAGTTTTCTATGTCATTGTGGAAGAAAGGCTAAATTATATTTGGGTATGATTTGATGTGTTGGTCATTATTAGTGAAAATTAAATCTCTAATTTCATCTTAAAAAATAATTATTTTTTTAGGTTTATGGCTCTTTTTAGAGTTTTGAAAATATAGGTAAATGATTTGAAACATTTTGTAGTTTTGATTTCTCTGCATGCATATACAAGAGATTGGACATACAACAATTACTAGGTTAGTGCGATAGAAATATTTTTTGTTACAGTTTCATTTTTGAAAATGATATAAATTATTTTTTTAATAAGGTTTGTAGCAGAAAATATACATGGATAATTGTCTTTGTCCTTAGGGCATACAAATTAAACAATTAGTTTTTTCCTAGTGTTAAGCCTATTCTCCAATCAATATATATCAAAGATTTGATGCTTTCATAGTCCATCTGATACAAAGATTTTTGTGGAAAAACTATATGTGAGTTTTGATATCAAAACTAACACAGTTTTTTCAATATGTGTGTGTGTTGGGGGTTGGGTGAGCAGGTATGGGTGGGCGTGCATGTGTGTGACAAAAAAACATTAATTTTGGTTATTTAGTAGGATAATGAAGGCCTCTATTTTTTCATAGTTTGATATGTATAGCCTAAATAAAGGGTATGCATCTATTGTTAGATGGGTTATAATTAAATTAGTTTTTATGTGTGAATGCAATGAGAATATTTCATTTATCTATTTTTGTTGAAGCTAATTTATTTATTTATTTTCAAAATAAGGATTGTTGTGGAACTCTATCTTCATGGAGGAAATGTATGAGTTATAAATTTTATGTAGTTTTGTTAGCTTCGCATGTATATAACACATATAAGGCATGTATCCATGTATAGGTCTATGTTTTTTTAAAGGGTTTACATAGGAACATATCTATATAGAGTTGGCTTATTGTCATGCTAGAAAAGTTCAGTTTTCAAGGGTGAGATCCATAAAACTAGAAATCACTTATGGTTATGCCTTTGTTGGTTGTTGGGAATGCAATATAATTATTTTGTAAGATGATAATGCATATTTAAAATTGGATTTAAATAGTTTTTTCATGCATTTTTTTTGATAAATAGAACATATATGCCTCTTCTTGGGTTTATGTTATAGAATAGATTATTGATCAATTTATGGGTCTCTTGTTGGTTACATGGGCTTAGCCCTAGTTATGCTTAGTAGTAATATGTTGTCTAATAGTAAGGTGATGGGATATATATCGAAATGAGATGTGACTAAAATTAGTCTATTAAGACCCTATTGGGTTAACCAATAGTTATTGTTTTTCTTTTGGATCACATCTGACTACTTATAAAATCATTTACAACTATATGAATAATCATTGTTTGACTAATAAATGTATCTAAGGTAATAAACATAATAATATATTAACCCATTGGCTAAAATTTGATCCATCTAGATTTCAAACAATCTAATGAGATTTCAAGTTAAATAAATTTTAATCAAAGTATAGTAGAAAGAATCGAGTATAACTAATACTGATATAATGCATATTTCAGCTATAAATAAGCCTACAACCATTACTATTATAATTTGAGAACTCTTTAAAATTTACACAACCCTTGTTGTATTGAATATCCATCAAATAATAAAGTCAAATATAGAACAAAGTCAAATATATAATGAAATGTGTATAATAATACAAGTGATATTGTCAAACAACTCCATGATCCATAAACATAGCCTGAGTATAATCTCAAAAGTTGAATTTAAAAGACAAAGGGGAGCATCATATGAGTTTTTTACCTCCAACCATAGACCAATGGTCTCTCGTACACCTACCTACTAGGAGTGACCCTACCCTTTGAGGAGGGAAAGATAATAACACTGTGGATATAAAAAAAACAATCAAAATCTATATGTTTACTATCACTATTTTATGCAATAATCAAATAGAGCATTGAATCCAATCCTTTATCTAAATGATATCAGTAGACATATGTAAACTAGAAGTACAATGAAATAAAAAAGTCTCAGTTATGATATTATTTTTACTAATTTTTTTATTATAGTAATTATATCTAACAATTTGTGTTAATTCCAATCACACAAAACTCTCTTCTACTAAATCATGGCTATAATATGATATCAGGGGATAGGTATATGAGTTACCCACTGACATACTCATATATCTATCTCCTAGTGTCCAAAATATAATCTAGTAATACTCATATAGAGATTCAAATAGAATGAAACAAAATTAAACATACACTAAATCCCATATAGTATTAAATTATACAAGTAAACATCAATCATGAATCTCATTTTTTCCATTCAAGGTGATAACATAGATTTATAAAAGAAACTTCATTCAAAACCAAATATGTACATTAGACTAGACCAAGAATCAAATCATTTTAAGTCTTTTCCTAACATTTTTTTAATCTTCTTTCATATATGCAAGTAAATATATAACTGATAATAATTCTCAGTCAAAATGATAACAATACCCATTAATTTCAAAATAACTCATAATGAAAGTTAGAATTAATGATTTCATATATACATCATACCTTTATTTATTTCATCATGTTATAATGTAAAAGAAGACCACATTAAAATATGTCTACATTCTAGTTATATTCTACACATAAGATCTGCCCTATTTTCTCTTATATTAGAGTCATTAAAATGTTATAAACTCTAAGAATGGGTAAACATTAAACCTAAGTTTACTCTTAATGTTTTTTCTAACTAGACAAACCTATCATAGTTAATATTTATTTAATTAAAAATTTCACTCATAATCCAAATTAGTGATTCCAACTGCACATGATCCTTCACTATAATAAAATGAGCTCATGTAGACATTACTGTGTTCATTTAATTCCATATTTTCATGAGTATCTCTCTTTATACTATTATATACATATATTCATTCATCTATACATAATAACAATTAAGTTCCAAAAGGTCTATATTATTATTTTTTTACACCCAATTTTCATCATAATATTGAATATTAAATAGGTTTGCACAATCTTTGATGCACGCATGCATGCATGTGTGTACATATACACACACATGAACACACACACACACACACACACACACACACACACACACACACACACACACACACACACACACACACACACACACACACACACACACACACACACACACACACACACACACACACACACACACACACACATTTTAGTCAATTAATTTATTTTATAAATAGATATACATGTAAATATAAAATTAATTACCTATTTTATAGTTTAAAGTTTAGCTCACTATGCCCAATATAACCTACAATTAGGTCCATACTTACATAATAATCAATGGTATCCACTCAAGAAATATTTTTACCAGATGATCACCAACTTAGTTAGATATATATAGGGTTCAATATCTAAAAATTTACACATTCAAAGTGATAATTATTGACCATTTTTGCCCACAAGCCAAAATGGGTCAACCCCCCTATAGTCAAAATCTTGTATAGGGAATTTTTATAATGTCATAGGGTATGTTGTAGCTTTGTTTGATGTAATTTAATATGACATTTTAAGTGGATCATGGCCTATCCTAGTCCTTGTATCTTCTAGTGTCTAAATAATCATTTTGATCATATATGCAAGTAACATATTTTCATGGTGTTGAGTAGTTGCAAAGTAGCTCCAAAAACCCTAAGGTTGTACTTGGGAGTTTTGTTCAATTTTTGGCCAAGTGATTGGAGCATTCAGATTTCCTTTAGAGGAATTTTCCACACAAATCCCACAACAAATATAACAAGGCTTAATTATTTAGAGACTTTTATTTCAATGTTTTTGGCTAAGTGTCTAGAATTGTTTCAGACATTTTGTTTGAAACAATTTCCTTGAAGGGTCATTTCTTCAAAGGGCACTTTTTAAAGGTTTCAAAGCGTATATTATGAGAAAATGCTCCAATACGTTTTTATTGAATGACACTTTTTCAACAAAGTGTCATATACACTTTCCTTAAAGGATCATAGATTGGCGAAGTAAACCTTTACAAAAATCCCCAAGGATATCTTTTCAAGAAGTTGGTCCTTTACAAAAATATTTTAGGGGCATTTCTTCAGCAAAGTGTCCTATCGAATTTTATTGAAAGGTCTTTTCTTCAAGAAAGTGTCCTAAGCACTTTTATTGAAGTGTACTTTTCTTCATCGAAGAGTCCAATGCAATTTTTCCAAAGGGTACTTTATATGAGAAAATGGGTCAGTTCAATTTCCCCAAAGGGTCTTTTCTCAAACAAAGTGCCCTACACACTTTTTTCGAAGGGTAGTTTCTCAAAAAAAGGTAGACCAAATAGAATATTTGAAGGGCACTTTTCAAAAGCTTCAAAGGATGATTATTAAAGGGCAAAGAGGTTTATTGTATAAGTTTTCAAGGGAAATTCGAAATGTAGAATTCCTTCAATAAAATTGTTTGGGATAATTTTTCTGAGGTCAAATATCTTTTGGACTTCTGTCTTGAGGCAAAAGACTAAGGTAGAATTATTTTAGACATTTCATCCGAGATAGAAACCCTAAATACATGAATATTCCTAGACATTTTCTCCACAAGAATTGTTCAAAGTAAGACTAAGGTAAATGAATTCCCTTGAAAAAGGTGTCCTAGATAAATCCACTACAAAAATCCTCATGAACCTAAATTTGACAGTCTATAGGATGTCAAATATGTTCATGTATGATGTCAAATGATAGTCATGTGGAAATTAAGTTTAAGCCTCAAGAAGTATACATTTAAATTCAAATATCCTAAAGATTAGCATGGTACTACAAAGTTGCATGATCACATGAGATCACAAATAGATCTAATGGCATGTAGGTGACTGATAGCGAGATCCTATGGATTAATGTGCATTTGCCAAGTGGCACCAATAGGGACAAGGTTGATAATTCAAAGGTAAATCTGAGGGCTCGTGCTTATTCATATTTGGAAGATTTGATAGTGTGAGATGATTCAAGGAATCAGGGATTCGAGTCAAGTCTTGATGACCAATAAGAGCAAAGGTCGATAAGGAATTTTGATTGGGTAAGGTAAACAAAAGGTATGAATCCAAACTCAAGTATGGTTTAGTTATATCCAAAGTCAGATGTTTTGAACGATACTACTGGAGTAGACACATAGACTCAAATGGTTTCATCTCTGGGACCAACTATTTGAAAGGGATCACATCCCTCCACAATACACATATAATAAACTAGTTTGGAGTAGTTGAGCATTAGGACAAAGCCATAACAAATTGATCTTGTTGTTTTAACTAGATGAATGCCTAAACCTAATGGGAATACTTGATTCCACCATTGCAACTACCAAAGAGGATCAAAGAGGGAATATTGTAGCTATGTAGTAGTTGAAAGTGATGGGGATTAATCAAATGGCCTAAAAGAACGCAATTCATGAAAGCAATTGTAAGTGTATCTGAATCATTTGAACTATTTGATTCCCCTTTTTGAATGCCAAGGCCCTTATCTCTTATGAACATTATCCTATAAATATATCCCTTGAGCTATTATAAAAATAACCACACCATCTATGGAAAAGCCATACTAGATTGATGTTATATTCTACTTTTGAACATTAATACAAGTCTATTTCTAAATTTTGAACAATTGCCTAAGTCTACAAGTGATTTATGGTGATGAAAAGTGATAACTTTCTATCCTTCCTTCCCTTATCCTTTCATGTCTAAGAAAGATTTCCTAGTCTAATAGGTCATATAGAGTGTAGTCTAGTGGGTAAATATTTTCAAGTGTATAATTATCCTTCGAGTGTAAAATTTTCCCTCTGGTTCATTTACCTTGTATCGCTACTCACATTTTGCCTCTATATCAAAATACTTATGTTGGAATTTATTAAAAATTAGAGACTAGTTTGTATTTTCTCTTTCAGTGTGGTAAAAATATGATGGTCATGTGGAGGATATTCTTAGCATATCACCCCCTTAGATTAGGTTTATTTCATGTAGCTTTTAAATCTTTTCCCATAATCAAGCATTAGCATAGGTGAAATCACTTCAAGATAGATTTAGGTAACTAGCCCTTAAAATGTAGAGGCTCCCTTCCACTATAGGTACACACACATACCTAGGAGTGTTCCCATGTTGTCCAAATCTAGAAGAGGATTGAACACCCTATTCTAGAGTGTGAAAGTTGGTGATAATAGTTTTGGCACACCTTATGGGACCCATTATCTTCAAGATAACTTATCAAGGTGAATGTTAGTCTTGATAAACACCAGCTGTAAACTGACATGCTACTCAAAATTTGGTGACTGCTCAAAGTAAACCTAGTTTTAGACCATTATTTTATTATAAGAGGAATTTCATACATTCCTTCTAATTTAGATTCATTAAGAATTTCTAATATAGAAGACATCTGGGATTTACCAAATTCCATTGATAAGAGGTTAAGGTTCTGGTATGTGAGAGAATTTTGCTCAGAGAAATAAAGATGCAGAGTAAAAAGGCCTATGATAATTAAAATGGCTAGGGACTTGATGTAATAACTTTTCTCAAATAATTCTTCAAAGCAAGGAAACTTAAAAGTCTTATAAAAAATTCCTATAGATGTATACAATAGAAGATCACTATGGCTCTGATACCAATCTTTTTACGTCAATAGATGCTTCCTCTTGGTGGTTCTTATGATAGCAGTTGTTACAAGAAAACTCGTGATAGTAGGCAGGGGCCAAATTACTATGGCTTCACTATTATCACTCAAAACTTATTACACTCTATTATATAGATTTTGTTTGAATTTTTGATTCTCAAGATCCTTCAAAAAGGGCAAGGGAAGAGCATACTCTTTGAACATAGATACCAGAATACTAAATGCTTATAATTTTTTTGATGATAATTCAATAGAGGAGAGTCTTATTTATAGCATTTGGGAGGTCTTGCCTAGAATCTTTGCCAAGGCGATGTCATGTCCCATCATGCTTTACAGCTCAAAATTAATCTACAATGAAATGCTATTGGACGCACTAGATGAGGACGTTTGTCTTGGTGGGTCTAACATTGCTTCTACTTCATTTAGCAAGTCATCTTCACTTATCAGTTGGAAAAGACACCTTAGCTAGAATGTACTGGAAAGATGTTAGTGCTGGGGTCTAGCTTCGCATGCATGACAGTGAGGAGTGATGTAGAAGTATGATTCCCATTCTAGCTATCTTCGAATGATTTTATGGACCACTGTATCTTGATCATGGTCTTCTTCATTATGGATATGGTGTGGACTGTATCTTGTTATCCACCTATACAGGTGTTCATTATGTGGAAACCTAATTTTTACCAACCATGTCCATAAAAGATGTTTTAGTAGTTCAGTAAATTGGTGGAATAGAAATTCACTATTTAATATTTCTATAATAATTACACCAGTATTTTGATGATGATTTGCTTGAATAGATGTTGTTAAAGACATCTGTAGATCTTGTCCTATGGCATAAGAAATCTAGGTGTATCTCAAATGCAACCCTTCTCTGAGTATCTATTCTTGAACAAGAATGTTCATGTAGGAAAATCCTTGGTTGTAGATTTTGGTTAGATTAAAACTAGGGATGGGTTGGTGCATTAATGTAGTAGATGTATTTCAGTTAAGCCAGTCTGCTGTAATATTGTTAGTATCTTTAATATGTTCTATAGAGAAGTTAAACTAATTAAAGAAAGCCTACCATCTAATATATTTACTGTGACCATCTTTCCAACCATGATCTTTTTCTCTAAAGGTTAGAAATATAGTACAGTCAGTTTTTACAACAAAGTGTGGCAAAGGCAAAAGTTTTAACATAAACTTCTCTAAACATTTATTTACATCAATAATCTCTTTATTAGAAGAGATCCATTTGAGAACATCTGTAGTGAACACTCCACTAGAGAATTCACAAGTGAATTCTTTATTTTCATAAAGAAAAACAAGTACTCCTCCCCATGTAATGTCGGAGGCATTAGTGTAAACTAGAATTCTATCTAATTTTGGGATATGAAGTTCTAAAAGTAGTGGTACTTTAGATTTGATTTTTTGGACAGCAGCAGGATGTTCATCCTTCCATTAGAAAGCTTTCTTTTTCTAGAGAAGTTCTTGAAGTATAAACCTATCTTCACAAGAGTTAGGATAAAATCTATTTAAATAATTCAATAATCCCAAAAAGGCTTGAAGCTTTGGTTTGTCTAGCTTTTCTAAAAAGATGATGACCTTTTCTATGGTATGTGGTTAGATTTGTAGTTTTGAATCTTGGATTACCATTCCAAGGAAATTGCATTCGGTCTTACAGAGTTGTGTTTTTGTGTCTGATAAGACAATTCCTACATCTTCTGCTATCTCAAAGAATGTTGTGAGGTGAGAGTAATGGTCAGTAAGAGAATTATTCAAAATTAGAATATCATCAATATACACACACAAAATTTTTGATGTGCCTTTATATATGTTATCCATATGGACTTGATAAAATTTTGGGGAATTAATTAAGCCAAATGGCATAATAGTCCACTGATAATGGCCAAAGGGACAGCTGAATGCTATCTTTTCTTTGTCAGCTTCTTTGACCCTGATCTGATAAAACCCTGATTTGCAATCAAACTGGGAAAAATATTTACATGTTGCTACTTTCTCCAATAGATAGATTTTATCTAAAATTGGATATGGAAAAGGCTGGGTAATGGCATTCAATGGTCTATAATTGATGACCATTCTTTTCTTTCCTCTTTTCTGTTATGAATGCTTATTCACCATGAAAGCATAACA
Source organism: Torreya grandis (assembly GCA_037957365.1). Lineage (NCBI taxonomy): Eukaryota > Viridiplantae > Streptophyta > Pinopsida > Cupressales > Taxaceae > Torreya > Torreya grandis. Next base: position 571,789 of record JARHVA010007543.1, on the reverse strand, counting down.
ACAATAAGGAGAGGTTGATTTTTTTATAAAACCATTACTTTCTAACTCCTTGATCTATAGTTCCATATCATTGTAATCCTACGCTAGTATTGGGATATTTTTACCAATTTTCATATGTTTTCCTTTGATGAGCTTGATGTCCATCTCAGGCATAGATTTGAACTAGAACTGCTAAGGGTTGTCAGAACAAATAGTGGTTCTAATCTTTTCTCCTATAGTTTATATTTTAGCAGGAATTACTAGTTCAAGTGTTTGGGTCATTAAACTTGGGAATTTATCAGTTGCATATATGAGGCGAGGAATCTTAAGCCTTTCATTATCTATGGTAAACATGATACTCTTAGTTGTATAACCATAAAGTGAGTATCTATCAATAAAAGCATGACCTAGTAGAATAACTACATGCATCCTATCTAAAGCAAGGAAATCACACTAGAAGATTTTATCTCAGATCTTAAGGGCTTGTTGGTACTTATATTTATTATAGACAAAACTATTCCCTTGGACATCCAGGCTCTTATAAGCTAGAGTTTCATCTAATGTCTTCCAATCATGGATGATCTATTATTTTTCAAAGAAGAGAGAGGCTCTAGTATCTATTTGTGCATTTACTAGTCTACCATTTATTTCCAATGTTATGAACTGGGCAAACTTTCCATTAATTAACTAGGTAAGGTATGTTGGTTGTGGAATTTCTAAGGGAGGAATACTAGTACATACTAGTTTTTGTCTCCCTAGTTCTTATACAATAGCTTGCTCAGAGTAGATGATTTCTTCTATTACTTCTTCCTTTTCTTATTCTTGGAGGTTACTGCATTCACCTGGGAATTAATCTTGGTCTGAATAGAAAGAGCTTTCTTCTTCTTCATCCTTGTCTTATTTTTCTATGGGTAACAATACATCCCATTGTGGCTCTATTTTTGGTGCTAGAATTTATCTTGGAGGTTCTTTACTGGTGAATTTATTCTTCATCCAAGAGGCACTGGGATTGAAAGAGCTCTAAATTGCAAACAAGAATGTTGAGGCCTTTGCAAAGTTGGTGGTATCTTTGGCATAGAGGGTTATCTCCCTCTGGTAGATCCTTGTCCTCTGTTGTATCCTCTGTTCTTTGGCCTAGTGTCTCATTTTGGTATTTATTGGTGGTGATGAGACTAGTTTCCATGTGCTTCATATGGTAGCTGTGAATAATCATGATGCCAAGGCCATTGCATATTGGTGAGTGGTTGCTCTAAATTATTGGCTAATGATTTGAGAGCATCTGCATCTTCATCATCGTCAAAGTCTTTATCAGGGATATCATCTAGAATTGGTTCATAAATTTCATCTTGGAGGTAAATATCTTCATTAGAATCAACTATATCCCACCATGTGCCTATGTTGGACGTAAAAATGACTTTAATAGCAGGGTTTTTGCAATGGCATTATGGGGCAATATGGCCAAGTTTTCTGCAAATATAGCAAATGGGTTGCTTGGATGGAGGACATGTAGTGCATCATTTATTGAGGAAATGATGAGGAGGAGCATATCAATTCTTTTAGGAAAAGAGTGGTGTTTAAAGGAAAGGTGCTTGTGATGTTGATTTTGCTACTTGCAAGGTTGGATATGGGTCCTTTGCATCAAAGAAGTACTGAGATGTTTCTTATGAGGTTTAAAACTAGAACCAAAATTAACCTCATATGTTAATGCCAAAACTTGAGTTTCAGCTTCCTGATCTTGCTTGACTAACTAATCAAGGCTTTCATCTAATATTGCCAATTTAGTATTAATAGAAGACAACTGTTGTTGCATATTTGTATAGACTTGGTTGGTATTGTCTTCAAGAATAGTTAGTTTATCTAAACTATGTTTGATTTATAAAACATCTTTACAAAGGTCATCCAAATTTTTAGAGAGATGAGAATTAAATCTAGAAATGTAGTTTATATGCTTGAACCCATTTAATGGTTCTGCATCTCCTTGGAATGCAATAGAAAAATATTGAATAAGTCCTTCAGGCTGCTTATACATTCCTTTATGTGGAGGCCACCATCCACCTCTATAGAGATTGACCTTATTTTCTATATAGAATTCTAAATTATCTTCTCTTGGAAGATTAATTAAAGTACAAAGTAACTAATCTTTTAGATTAGGGCCTTGATTGACCTTTTCATCTTCTATTAAAATGTGACATGTTTTGACATCTCTCCCGGAAGAAGAGGTAGAGGGTCTGGAAGGAGAAAAAATAGAAGAAATATTAACAAAAAGGGATCTGGGAATAATAGTGATGGTTTTACCACCACTCTTATGCTCAGTAGCTTGACCTTTCATTTTTGGGGAAACATTTTTTAACCAGTCAAGTTTCCAATCTAAAGGGATTTCAACAGACTCTATATGTCCCTTTTGCAGTTGGATAGTTCCACTAAGCTTGTGTGCATAAGGCAAATTCTCTAGAATTTTGGTATGGTTTGTATTAGTCATACTATATACAACAAATTTTTTTATAAAGGCATACTTAAACTCTCCAAACATATCTAGACCAAATAGAGAGGTAAAGAAACCCCAACAATCTAAAGATCCAGACTTTACTTCTTTACATCCTTTATCATAGACTACGACAGATAGGTTTGGACAAAACTCAAAACAAATAACCTCATTATTTAGGAGGCCAAGGCTTGATAATTAACAGGCATGTTTAAAGCTGACTTGGCATCTATCACATAGAGCAAGGTATATTACAGGCTTGATATTACCAAGAATCAATGGAGTAATATGGATACAGATAAGACCAAAGTGAACAAATTTATTATCTTTATTTCCTAAACCTAAAATTAATTATATTAATTCACTCAAAACTATTACACTTTATTATATAGATTTTGTTCAAATTTTTGATTCTTAGGATCCTTCAAAAAGGGCAAGAGAAGAGCATACTCTTTGAACAAAGCTAGTAGACTTATAAATGCTTAGAAATTTTTTGATGATAACTCAATACAGGAGAGTCTTATTTATAGCATTTGGGAGGTCCTACTAAGAATCTTTACCAAGGCGGTGTTATGTCCCATCATAATTTGTAGCTCAAAAGTAATCTACAATGAAATGATATTAGATGCACTAGATGAGGATGTCTGACTTGGTGGGTCCAACATTGCTTCCACTTCAGTCAACAAGTCATCTTCACTTATCGGCTGGAAAAGACACCTTAACTAGAATGTACTAGAAAGATGCTAGTTCTGGGGTCCAACATCACATGCATGATAACAAGGAGTGATGTAGAAGTATGATTCCCATTCTAGATGTCTTCAAATGATGGTATGGACCACTGTGTCTTGATCATGGTCTTCTTTCTCATGGATACAATTTAGACAGTATCTTGCTATCCACCTATACAAGTGTTCATTATGTGGAGCCCTGATTTTTATCAACCATGTCCATAAAAGATGTTTTAGTAGTTCAATAGAATGGCGGAATATAAATTCACTATTTAATCTTTCTATAATAATTACACCAATATTTTGATGATGATTTGCTTGAATACATGCTGCTGAAGACATCTACAGATCTTGTCCTGTGACATAAGAAATATGGGTGTATCTCAGATGCAACCCTTATCTGATTATTTGTTCTTGAACAAGAATGTTTAAGGAGGCAAATCATTGGTTGTAGACTCTAGTTAGATAAAAACTAGGGATGGGTTGATGCATTAATATAGTAGATGGATTTCGGCTAAGCCAGTATATTGTAATATTGTTAGTATCTTTAATATGTTCTACACAGAAGTTAAACTAATTAAAGAAAGTCTGCCATCTAAAATATTTACCATGACCATCTTTCCAACCATGATGTTTTTCTCTAAAGGTCAGAAATCTAGTACAATCAATTTTTATAACAAAGTGTGGTAGATGCAAAAGTTATAACATAAACTTCTCTAAACATTTATTTACAACATAAATCTCTTTATTAGAAGAGATAAATTTGAGAACATCTGTACTGAACACTCCACTAGAGAATTCACAAGTGATTTCTTTATTTTCATAAAGACAAACAAGTACTCCTCCCCATGCAATGTCAGAGGCATCAGTATAAACTACAATTTTATCTAATTTTGGGATATGAAGTTCTAGAAGTAGTGCTACTTTAGATTTGATTTTTTAGACAACAATAGTATGTTCATCCTTCCATTGGAAATCTTTCTTTTTTTGGAGAATTTCTTGAAGTATAAACCTATCTTCACTAGATTTAGTATAAGAGCTATTTAAATAATTCAATAATCCCAAAAAGGATTGAAGCTTTGGTTTGTCTAAATTTTTTGGAAAGTTGATGACCTTTTCTTTGATATGTGGCTGGATTTGTCATTTTAAATGTTGGATTACCATTCTAAGGAAATTACATTCAGTCTTACAAAGCTGAATTTTTGTGTCTGATAAGACAATTCCTACATCTTCTGCTATCTCAAAGAATGTTATGAGGTGAGAGTAATGGTCAGTAAGAGAATTAATAAAAATTAGAATATCATCAATATATACACACAAATTTTTTGATGTGCCTTTAAATATGTTATCCATATGGGCTTGATAAAATGTTGGGGCATTAATTAAGCCAAATGGCATAACAGTCCACTGATAATGGCCGAAGGGGTAGCTGAACATTGTCTTTTCTTTGTCAGTTTCTTTGACCCTGATCTGATAAAACCCTGATTTACAATAAAATTGGGAGAAATATTTACATGTTACTACTTTCTCCAATAGATAGCTTTTACCTAGAATTGGATATGGAAAAGGTTGGGTAATGGCATTAAATGGTCTGTAAAATATGACCATTGTTTTCTTTCCTCTGAATGCTTATTCACCATGAAACCATAACAGTAATAAAGAGAGGTTGATTTTTCTATAAAACCATTACTTCTAACTCCTTTATCTGTAGTTCCATATCATTGTAATCCTATGCTGGTATTAGGACCTTTTCCCCAATTTTCATATGTTTTCCTTCGATGAGCTTGATGTCCATCTCAGGCATAGATTTGGACCAAAACTACTGAGGGTTGTTAGAATAGATAGTGGTTCTAATCTTTTGTCCTATATTTTGTATTTTAATAGGAATTACTAGTTCAGGTGTTTAGGTCATTGAACTTGGGAATACTAGTACATACCAATTTTTGGCTCCTTAGGTCTTGTATATTAGCTTGTTCATAGTAGATTATTTCTTCTAGTTCTTCTTCCTTTTCTTCTTCTTGGAGGTTAATGCATTCACCTAGGCAATAATCTTGGTTTGAGTAGAAATATATTTCTACTTTTTCATCCTTATCTTCATTTTCTATGGGTAACAAGACATCCCACTGTGGCTCTATTTTTGGTGCTAGAATTTCTCTTGGAGGTTTTGTACTAGTGAATTTATTCTTCATCGAAGATGCACTAGGTTGAAAGAGCTTTAAAATTTTAAAGGAGGATGTTGAGGCCTTTCCAAAGTTGGTGGTATCTTTGATATAGAGGGTTATCTCCCTCTGGTAGATCCTTTTCCTCTATATTATCCTCTAGTCCTTGGCCTGGTGTCTCATTTTGATATTTCTTGGTGGTGGTGATGAGACTAGTTGCTATGTGCTTCATATGGTAGCTATGAATAATCATGATGCCAGGGCCATTACATATTGGTGAGTGGTTGCTCCAAATCATTGGCTAATGATTTGAGAGCATTTGTATCTTCATCATTGTCAAAGTCTTCGACGAGGAGATCATCTAGAATTGGTTCATAGATGTCATCTTGGAGGTAAAGATCTTCATAAGAATTGATTATATCCCACCACACAGCTGTGTTGGAGGTAAAAATGGCTTTAACATTAGGGTTTTTATAATGGCATTATGAGGCAATATGGCCAAGTTTTCTACAAATATAAAAAATGGGTTGCTTGGATGGAGGACAAGCAGTGCATCATTTCTTGAGGAAAATATGAGGAGGAACATATGAATGTTTACAGGGAAAACATCAGTGTTTAAATGAAAGGTGCTTGTGATGTTACTTTTACTACTTGTGAGGTTGGACAAATGGCCAATAGCCAAATAGAGCTATTTTAGGAAGAATAGGAGAAATTTGAGAGGCTTGATGCTTGGTAAGCTTCTGGATAGTTTTAGTTTCAGAGACTAATTACATAGCCTATTACTTAGCAAAGTCGATAACATCAGGAAGAGATATATCTTCAATGGTTAAATTTTTGAGATCTAGGTAAGCAATGACTTTATCTATGAGATTATAAGGCAAGGCATGCAATTTTTTTAACTTAATCTCTATAGATCTAAAGTTTTAATTTCATATGCTAATTATTTGAATTACTTGGCAAAAACATCAAATTGTTTAAGATCACAGAGCTCTATCTTTAGAATCCATTTCTTTGATTCTAGTTCTCTATTGCCAACTAGAGGAGCAAACTCATTAATTAATAAATGGTACAATGCAGCTAAAGAATTAGGCTAATGGTGAACATGCTCATGTTGTTCATTCTCTATCATTGAATCCCACCATTGGGTAACAATCCCATAAAATAATTTTGAAGCAAAGACTATAGTATGTACTAGATCTAAATGAGCATTGACTGTGATAACCCTCATGGAGTTACACTAGGCAGATATCTCATTTAATGGATTTAGTAGATTATCTATATTTAGGTACCATGGCTGGACTTAGATATGGGTCCTTTGCATTAAAGAAGTACTAGGATGTTTCTTATGAGGTTTAAAACTAGAACCAAAATTAACCTCATATGTTAATGCTAAAACTTGAGTTTTGGCTTCCTAATCTTGCTTGACTAACCAATCAAGGCTTTCATCTAATGCTGCCAATTTAGTATCAATAGAAGACAAATATGTAGATTTATAAGTAAACTTAGATTTTAAAAGCTCAAATTTCTTATAGACATGTGAAGCCTTAATAGCTGAGGGTTTATATAGGCTATTTTCCTTTTCTAAATTTTCTCTCTTGTGATGTCAATGTTAAGACATTCAGATAGTTATTCAAGAATAAAAGGAGGAAATTCATACATTCCTTCTAATTCAGATTCATTAAGAATTTCTACTATAGAATACATCTGGGATTTACCAAATTCCATTGATAAGAAGTTAAGGTTTTGGTAAGCGAGATAATTCTGGTAAGAGAAACAAAGATACAGAGTAAAAAGGGCCTATGACAATTAAAATGACTAAAGACTCGATGCAATAACTTTTCTCAAAGAATTCTTCAAAGCAAGGAAACTTAAAAGTCTTATAAGAAATTCTTACAAATATATACAATAGAAGATCATTATGGCTCTGAGACCAATCTTTTTATGTCAACAGACGCTTCCTCCTGGTGGTTCTTCTGATAGCAGTTGTTATAAGAAAACTTGCGACAGTAGGTAGGGGCTGAAGGCCATGGCTTCACTATTATCACTCAAAACTATTTCCCATATATAATTCATGGTCCTCATTATGTAATCCTCTACTAGACCATATGATACTATTAATCCATCCATTCAACTTGAGATCCCTCTTACAATTCAGTATCCACAGCCTAATCTACCCTTTGAAGAACAAGTAGATTTTGTTGGAGAGGAAGAAGAGGAAGAGTTTGAAGAAGTTAAAAATATTAAATAAAAAGGCATGACAGGACCTTATCATTTCCTTTTCTTCAATATTTATAACTCCATTCAACTTCATACCTATGATGCCATCCCTCCTAATTCCATAAAAGGTGTGCCCACATTAAATGGTGAGAGTCATATCACACCTAGTAAGAACATTAGAGAGGTATGTAAATTTTGTAGTTTCCATAATATTGTCTAAGAGAACATTGTCATTAGGCTCCTTACCATATCCCTTAAATGGAAGGATCTTGATTGGTATAGGACTCTAGAAGGTAGATGCATCTCAACATGGGATGAATTTTTAGTGTTGTTCACTTCTAGATTTGGAAATGAAAGTGGCCATGCCTCTCTCATACATCATCTCAACATGATAAAAAGAGGGCCCAATGAGATAATGCATGACTTCAAAAAAAGGTTTCAAAAGACTTATAATAGGTTGCCTCTTCCCATGAGACCACTTACTAGTTTTTTATTCCCTATTTTCTTGAAATCCATTGGGACTAAAATTACTATCATGCTTCAATCTATGGGTGGTTCCAACCTCCCTAAAGCATATAAGCTTTCTATCAAATTTGAGAATGGTCTCATCCAAGCTACAAGATTGTCACCTAAAGTTTTTATGCTTGTATTGCCTCATGCTTTTGTTGATGCCTAAAATTTGGCTCAAATTCCTCACATCAATACCAAGCCTAGAGCTACTCCTAAGAATGAGGATAATGTCATTGATAAATATGCAAAAATTTAGAGGCTAAGATCTCAACTTAGGCAGGCTAATGTGCAACAAGGTACTTATCATATCCCTTACCCATATCAATAATAGTATTGTCAAAAATATATAAGAGGGAGAGACCAATGATAGCCTAATCCTAATAGGCATGCTAATACATACAATCTTAGCTCTATCACCAATGCAAAGGAGATGGTACCAGTTCACAGCAATTGGGTATATGGAGAAGATTGAAAACAAGACCATTTAATGGATGCCTATCAAAATGGAGAGAAATATCTAGGGGTTCAAGGGATATTTAATCCTCTCCTATCAAATTAATATGAGGTGATGATGTAAGATAATGAGGATTAAAAAACTCAAGGAGAGATCTTCACTAACTTTCTAGCTGAAGACACTTTTATGCTAAATCAAGGAGTCTCTATTGTAGACAATACTAGTTCCAAGAAGAGTGCTATATGGGGTCATAACAAGATGATTATAGGCTCATCCAACCCTCCTATAAGTCAACATGACACAACTATAAGTGTCACCATTCTAAAGGCTTATGTGGTAGTTCTAAAGGCTTTTGCATCTCAAACAAGTCAAAATGTGGTAAGGTCTACCTCTATCACTCAAGTTCCAAGTATTTATCTACCTACAAAATCCAAAGAGAAAGTATGTATATCTTATTTAAACATTGTAGATTATTTGAAGAGTACTAAATTATATATTTCCCTTTGATATGTTCTACATATGCCTAGCCAAAAACAACTCCTCCAAAAGCAATTCTCCACTATTCCTACTAGTCCTTCATCCTCAAATAAAAGTCATGACCATGTTTCTCTTGAAAATTATCACCATTATGGAACCATACACTAGGGCTAAGAAACCTCCACCATTCTATCTCACTCTCATAGTAGGTGACAACTTGGTCCATAATTGCATAGTGGATAGTGGAGCTTCAACTTCAATCATGCCCAAGGTAGTAGCTAAAAATTTGGGTTTGAAGTATGAGCCTCATAGTAAAGGAGTTATATAGTTAGATGGTACCCCTACCAAAAAAATAGGGCTGATAAAAAACTTTATGGTCTTCTTGCATGACTGTCCTAGCTTTCCTATCTTACAAGACATAGTTGTTGTTGACCTCCCAGCCCACTTTACAATCTGCCTATCAAGGGACTTTACTACCAAGATTTTTGGATATATTTTAGCTAATTGGTCCTTCTTGGCCTTCAATATTAGGTATGGGACCAAGGTGATAATTAGGACACCACCTCTTTTAAGGTTTCATATTGAACCTTACATTGAGACAAGTTCTAACTTGAATTGTGTTGTCCATGGGAGGGAAGAACCTAATGTGGACGAGTGAATTTCTAAGATTGAATAAATTTATGATTTATTCTTGGAAAATTATGGTGTAGATTCATATTTACATTATCCTTACACATTTTTTGAGAAAACTGACTTTGTCACTTACATCATGCATGAGGAGTCATTTGAAGAAGCTAAAGTTAGTACCAAACATTCCTATGATGTTGAAGGTAATTATATGATCCATGAGTATGATGATCCTAAGTTGGTGGATTTCATTGGGCACCATAGTGGGGAGAATGATGTTTTCATTTTTGCTATTGATGAAGATGATCTGGATAATGACACTCATAAGGAAGAATAAAATGTCTTATGGGTAAGATTTGAGGCCATATGTCAAGAATTTGACAAGATTCATGATGTTATTAATTATCCCAAAAAAGTGTATGGTTGATGTGTTTGTTGTTGAAAATAATGATCTGGTTCTTAGTTTCCCTATAAATCATGAAAGTAAATGGCATGTTAAATAAGATGGACATCAATCTGTTATTCAAGAGCCTATAGTTATAGAGGGACCCAGTGAGCTCAAGGTAGAAGTTATTGTTCCTAAAAGATAGTTGGGAAAGTCATCTGACATTGAGCCATGTTCAGAGGGTTTGGATCCTAAGGAAGAGTAACTTGATAATCCCAAGGACCAAGAATATCCTCTACAATAAGATAGAAAGTTTGAGGTATTTGTTATCATCCCTATTTTATAGAATAAGTAATGTATATCAGATGTGGTAGTGATCAAGAGGATTATAGCTCCAATCAAGGCTCATAGAGATCAAGAAATATCATCCATGAAGGTATAAGATAGTTCACTTACATACTTAAAAAGACTCAAAGATGATAGGCTTTTTGATCACCTACATGTGAAAGTAATTGGTTATAAGCATTCCCCTCATGTTAGGTTGCTTTCATGAAGTGATAAAGATGCCATGGGAACCATTTTTGACCATGTTTAAGGTATGATCAAATATTTCACCTCTGGGGGTCAATTTTTTAAATATTAAGTTAGGTGTGTGTTTCCCTTCTTTTTTTTGAGTTGTGGTCCAATAAGTGATTTTTAGTCACATGTGTGTTTTGATTAGTTCCTTGCTTTGTGTTTTATTCATGTTATTTTCTTATGTTTTATATATTATTCAAAATAAGGTTATATGTCTAGCCTATATACTTGTGACGCCATAGCCCAATGGATAGGATTAGGCAATTGTTCATGTCATAAAAATCATACCACACCTAGGAAATCACCAAAGATGTTGACCATTTTTTGCCACATGCCAAAATGGGTTAACCCCCCTATAGTCAAAATATTGTATAGGGGATTTTTTTTTTAAGGGTACTTTTCTTCACCAAAGGGTCCAATGCAATTTTTTTAAAGGGTACTTTCCATGGGAAAATGGGTCAATTTAATTTACCTAAAGGGTATTTTCTCAAACAAAGTCCCCTACACACTTTTTCCAAAGGGAAATTTCTTGAAAAAAGGTGGTCCTAATGCCTGAACCTATTGGAAATGCTTGATTTCACCATTACAACCACTAGGGAGGATCAAACAAGGAATATTGTAGCTATGTATTAGCTAAAAGTGATGGGGATTAATAAAATGACCTGAAAGAGTGTAGTTTATAGAAGCAAATGTAGCTATGATTGAAGGATTTCAACTGATTGATTCCCCTTTTAAGTGTCAAGGCCCTTCTCTCTTGTATCCCTTTTCTTATAAATATAGCCTTTGAGTTATTATAAAAATAACCACACCATGTATGGAAAAGCCCAATTGGATTGATTTTATTTTTTACTTTTGAACATTAATACAAGTCTATTTCTAAATTTTGAATAACTGCCTACGTCTGCAATGATGTATGGTGATGAGAAGTGATAACTCTCTATCCTTCCCTTATCCTTTCATGTCTAAGAAATATTTCCCAGTCTAATAGGTCATATAGAGTATAGTCTAGTGTGTGAAGCTTTTCAATATACAATTGTCCTTTGAGTTTGCAATGTACCCTCTAGTTCATTTACCTTTTGATGCAGCTCATATTTTGCCTCTATATAAAAATAATCATGTTAGATTATATTAAAACTTAGAGACTAGTTTGTATTTTATACTTTAGTGTGGTAGAAATATGATGGTCATGTGGAAGATATTATTGGTGTATCACCCCTTTAGATTAGGTTTATTTCATACAACTTCTAACTCTTTTCCCATAAGTAAGCATTAACATAGGTGAAAGGACTTAAAGATACATTCAAAGAACTAGCCCTTAAAATCTAGAGGCTCACGTCCACTATAGGTACACCCACATACCTAGAAGTGTTCCCATGTTTCCCAAATCTGGAAGAGGATTGAGCACCCTATTATAGGGTGCAATATTTGGTGAAAAAAATAACCTTTAGATTTACACATCCTCGTAAAGATATATGAATTAGAACACAACTCACCACTCATAGTTGTAATTAGATGCTTGATTATAAGCACAATTTTAATAATTCCATTATCTTATTTTCATGTGCACACATGCACTCATGTTCTCTCTCTCTCTCTCTCTCTCTCTCTCTCTCTCTCTCTCTCTCTCTCTCTCTCTCTCTCCTCTCTCTCTCTCTCTCTCTCTCTCTCTCTCTCCTCTCTCTCTCTCTCTCTCTCTCTCTCTCTCTCTCTCTCTCTCTCACACACACACACACACACACACACACACACACACACACACACACACACACACACACAAATATAATTTTCATATACATAAACATATCAAAATTAATATATTATAATCCCCATATTTTTACAATATTTTTTACATCTATACTATTTAACAATGAGGTAATATAGGTCTAGGTTTATCATCCCAAAATAGTTATCTATACATTACATATACAATTGAGTTAAAATCAACATAAACATATTCCAAGATATGTATACATTTGATCATATGCTCTAATATATGGGCTATTTTATTCCTAAATTGAAATCAAATTCTGTGTATCCATTTTTTTCTAGTAGAGAAACTCTTACAACCTATTACCCATAGATGTAAAACATTATTTATCGATTAGTATAATCAATGAGAATTCATAAACAATAATTTGTTTACACAGGTAGGGTCTAAATGTGCATTCAATAAATACTAAGTTTATCCTTATAAAAATACTTAGCCTCATAGTTATAGGAATTTTAGTTTAATAACAAAGATTATAATATTGTATCGGCCTCTGAGTGGAAACTAGGTTCCATCTCCAGGTCGATATTCAAAAACAAAATTTATATTCTTTTTTACAAAACTAATAATTTGATCAATTGATAGAATATAAAACCCATTTCAAATAATTGATTTTAATTTAGAAATATAAGTTTACAAGCATTAATAAAAAGATAATTTAAGACACAACTGACACGATCTTAAAATGGGTGGTCATTTAGCTAAGTGAAATGGCAATCTCTTTTCATCTTATTTCTGAGCACCAATCTCCAATCCCTCTTTGCCATCCTCATATATTATTATATCCCTCTCTCTCTCTCCCCCCTCTCTCTCTCTCATTATTTTTTTTGATTCCCCATGCATGCCTTGCATGACCTAAAATATCTCTTAATATTATGCCCCCTTCACCATAATGGAACTCCATTTCATTTATGACTGAACTATTTCATTTGCCATATATTTATAGTTCAAACACTAAATTTTGGGCATGATGGCTACATTAAAATCACTCTCCTCTCCAAGAGGATTCAACTCTTCCTGAGTATTTACGAATAACAAAACAAAACCCTAAACTGATTACCTATTAGCCCACTCCTTTTTTTGCATTTGACAATGAACATCATAATATCAAAGTATAGAAACTTCAAAATAAACATAATTTAATTATTACCTTTTTAATATATATCCTTAAATAAGGTTACACCAATTCTAAGGTCTCAAGTTCATTTCATTTATTTTCTCTTGGGGTCCCTCTACACTATGCCATAAAAAGACATGTTAGTGTAAAATATACACCATATTTAATAAACATTCAGAACTTTACTAATTAAATAACATAAAAGAATCCACCATCATTACTAATCAACACGGTTTAGTTATTTCATAATTTTAATGGATATAGAAATAGTCAACAAGACCAAATAATAAATATTTAAATGAGATCATTTAAACAACCTAACATGGTCAAAAACATAGTGTGGCCAACTAACGAGATGCATAAACATTAAGACAATTAACACTCATGCCTTCAAAAAATATAATGCAATGAATATATACACAACAGAATAGGTTGTAACATAAATTTAACATACATATACAAATCACACTCATGATGAAATCCAACAAAACAAGTAAGACACAAATGTTACCAAACAACCCATGAAAGCAATATTCATTTTCTCACGTAATTAAATGTGGTGTGTGCATGGGTTAAATGGATATATCTCTACCCCCATTTTTGGTATCTAAACAACCTTTTCTAATGATACTTTCCCTCTAAATTTCCTATGAGGGGTAGATAGTCATGTAACCATCTCATCAACAAAACTAGTATTTAGTCATAAACCATAATAATCATAATCATATAACCATAATATACTATTAAATGTAAATAATATACAAAATCATGATCATAAATAATAATAAGACATATGCAATAACTATCATCAATATATTGATCACAAAACAAGAAATATAACTGTCACTCATACAACATATACAAATCCAACTTAGAAATAAATATCAAAAATACTAATCATTTATCTCATAATCCACTATTTAATGCTTAAATTATTTGTAGAGGAAAATTTATGTGACATCCTTCCATTATAAAATAGGTCATCACCCTAATGACACTTATTTCAACAATAGTTCTAAAAATAAAAATAATATTCAACAAAATATAAGTAATGTTTAGTAGAAATATTATTTTAATAAATGAAGGAGCAACCTCAAAAATTTCTCATAGTTTTCCCATGTAGCACTATCCTCATAATATTTATCCCACTAGACCTTGCACTATTATACTTCTCTAATATGCAATCTAAACTTACAAGAATCAATTATTATGACTGGTTATACTGGACTATCCCTAGATCCTGAACCTATAATGTATTCCAATCTAAAACATGTGTATTATTGATAATTTACTTCTTAAGATATGATACATGAAAAACATTATGCATTTTTTCTAAATCTAGTGTCAATTCAAGTCTAAATTTGACATGATTAATCACTTCTAGAACCTCCAAAGATTCACATATATCTTAGTGATAGTTTTTATGATTTTATAAACTTTATTATACTCTTTTCAAGTTTGACCAACAAAAATATTTTATCTCCATAATGTTTCTACATATCATTAGCTTCAACCAATCTTTGCCTTATTAATTTTACTTTCTCTTACATTTATACAAGCTTATAAGTTCCAAATACAACTTTATCTTCCAATTTATCCTAGTTGATTGGTGTTCTACACATTCTAGCATACAATGCTTTGAAAGGAACTATTTTTATAGTTGATTCATTTGAAATTTTATATGTAAAATCAACCAATGGTAGGTATTCCTACAACTTATACTTACAGTCCATGAAATACATTGTAAAAAGATCCTCCAATATCTAATTTATTCTCTTTGTTTGCCCATCCACTTGTAGATGGTAAGATGTACTAAAGTTTAGTTGTGTTCTTAAAGTGAATTGAGATATTTCCAAAACCTTGAGTCATCTTAGGGTCCCTATCTAAAATTATATATTTTTAAAACCCATTCAATCTATAAACTTCTTTCACAAACCTAATGGTGAGCATTGATGCATCATTTGAGAAATTACCAATAATTTAGAGAGATACATTAGTAACTTTATTCACAACTACCAAAATTATGTCATGACAATTTTTAGACATAAGAAAACCTTGGACAAAGTCCATTATAATAAATTTCCACTTCCATTATGGTATGGAATGTGGGTATAATAACCCAACATGATGCATATGTTCAACCTTGACTCACTGACACTCCAAACATCTAGATACAAAATTAGCCACATCCCTCTTGATTCCTTTCTAAAAATACAATGGTTTTAACTGTTCTATAAGTTTAGTAACTCAAAGTTTCCTTGAGTAAGGATCATTATGAAGTTTATTTAGAACAATATTCCTCAAATTTTACCTATTAGGCACATATATTTAGCCATTTTACCTTAAAATCCCATCATTCTCAAAGCAAAAACCTTGGTATCTATAATCTCGAGAGTTTTTATCCAAAGCTTTCTTAATATTTTCATAGAATTAATCTCCATGTGATAATTTGACTACCTAATCTCAAAAATTACTTTTTGCTATATCCAAAATTGTAATGTACCTTATATGGCTAAGGTCATGTACAACTTTGTTCTTTTTGACCTTAATGTAGTTCATGTCAAAAACATAATCTAATAGAAACTCTAACCACCATATATGTAGATAATTTAGGCTAGGTTAGCTTATTATATACTTAAAACCCAAGTTATCATTCTTAAGCTTAAAAGGCTTACCCAAAAAATAATGCATCTAAACTTACAAATCATGAACTATGGTAGCAAGTTTGAGATAATGAGGAATATAATTTTCCTCATAAGGATTTAGTTTCCTTGATACATATACCACTACTAAACCATACTTCATAATAAATCCTCCTAAATCATCTCCTCAAACATCTATTATAACAACAAAGTGACCATTTGGATCTAGAATTTGTAACAATAGTGCTAAATTAAGCCTCTATGTCAAAACCTAAAAGCCTTATTCGAACTTGTCAGACCACACAAAATGGTATACTTTCCATTGAAGAGAGGTAACATGATTATTTATCTTGAATAAATTTGGTACAAATTTCTTGTATTCCCATACTAAACCCATGAAGTTATACATCTCATGCACATTTTTAGGTGAAGACCAATCCATAATGGATCTAATATTAGTTAGATCCACTAAAATTCCTTCCATGGAAATAATTGTGTCCTAACTATTGTACTCTTTTCTAAAAGAAAACACACTTAGATAAATTACCATTAATATTATGTTTCTATAACTACTATTAAGCTAACTCTAAGTGTTTGACATTATCTTATTTAATTTTGGAATAGACGAGAATATCATCAAAAAAGAATAGCATAAACTAATCAATAATCCCTAAACACACTATTTATGATATTCATGAATGTTGTTAGTGTATTTTTTAATCCTAAAGGAAGTACTATGAAATTTTAGTTCCCATAATAAATATTGAAATCTATTTTAGGAATATCTTCCTCTCAAATTCTCAACTAATGATACTCATCATGAATATTAATCTTTGAAAAGATTGTAGCACCATGCATTTGATCATAAAGATCATCAATGCAAGGCAAAGGATACATGTTCTTGATTATTATTTTTTTATGAATGTGATAATGAATGTAAAAATTAAGGGTTCTATCCTTTTTATTGACAAAGAATACAGGTGCAACCCATGGTGAAACACATGGCTAAATCAAACCTTTGGCCAACATTTCCTAAAGTTATGGCTTTAACTCAATCAACTCAATTATTGGTATCCTATAAGGAGTCTTGGACTATGGTTATAACCATAGAATGATATAAATAGTTAAATAAAATTACCTTTTGGGAGGATAAACTAGTGATTATTTTGGAAAAACATCCTGAAACTCTTATAGAAAAAGATAGTCTTCTAGACTAGGTTTTTTAACTTCACCAATTTCATCCACTTTGACTAGGAATTCTTGACATCTCTTCCATTCAACCTTATTTAACCAAATGGATGAAAATTTAATAAGTTTTAACTTCATATGAATTCCTTGGATTTGGTTTTGGTTTCCCAAATCATCCAAACAATCGAGTTTTTTAATGAAATAATCAACTTTGACTTTGTGCCTAGAGAGCCAATTCACTCATAGGATCAAATCATATGACCCTAGTGGTGTTACATAAAGGTAAAAAACCATGGTGAATTTTAAAAATATAATTTTAGAATCTATAATACATATATTTTTAGTGATAAAATGTAAATTTAAAATGAGTTGTATGTATAAAAACATCTTAATAGAAATACAACTATATTGTGTTGCAGGTTGTTAGGAGTTGTTACAAGAATATGTATATTGGTCAAGAATCCATCGAATGTGATATGGATAACTATTATAAAAATGGTAAATATTCAAGTTAAAACATTAATAAATAATTCCTATAAGTATTTGAAAAGAATGTAATAGAAGGGTTGATGTGTATGTGAGTAAAATAGTTATTTTGATCAGACAAAGTTTCACACATAATATTGATAGAAATGGACCTTGATCTATGAAGGATTATTTATTTTAATCTATATTAATAGATCTTATATTATGAATTCTAATAATTTGTACTCTTTTATGGTATAATAATAGAGTTTACTATGTTATTATGAATGTTTCCCTTATTATGCTGCTCTGATGTGTAATTTTGTATATCTATAAGTAGTTTACATTGTACATTGAACTATTAAACAAGTGTAATTCTATGTGATAAACCTTTATATGTTTTTAATGCCTTTTATTAAACCATACTTTAATATTTTGATGTAACTTGTATACACTCTATCCCCATAATTAACATGTTCTGGTGAAAATCTAGGAACTTTTACTAACAATGGTGTGATGAGCATGTAAATGTTACAATGGTTACCGACTCAAAAAGAGGTAGAGAGTTGGTTGGACCAGAGAATAACTAAATTCATATAGATATAAGGCCAAATAATTTGGTGTAATCTAAGAGAGATTATACAAGAACAACTCTAAAGTGAAATTTATGATATTTTCTACTATGAATTACCAAGCTTGATAGCTAATTGGTTGGTTTGAATTGAATATAACTATTTATATCCATGAGTAAGTGAAACCATTGCATGGAAAAAGGGGAAGATAGAACATTTTTAAAATCTAGAGACTAATTGGACTTGTGTGATCGATTATTAGATAACTTTCACTATTGATCGATATATTTCTAAGTTTGCAGTGTAAGGATTCTTATCCTTTGATGCAACAAATGTCCTATTTTTAAAAGAAATAAGAGGAAATTTTTTTTGTGACTCTCTACATTGATAAAAATATTAGATATATAAAATTCCATGGTGCATACTCCTACTAATATGTATTAGTCACTTTGGGTATATGAGGGTGTGTGATATATAAGGGAGAATGAATCAAAGATGAAAAGATAGAACTTAACTTGAGTTTAGCATGGAGAATCTAGGGGAAAAGATTAGAAAAAGATGATAGAGTTAGAAAGAGAGTTGTAACAATAGAGGAGATGGAATATATAGAGTTAATTTTAGGAAACTCTGAAAATAAGGAGGAATAGTAGCATTGATGATTTGGATGAAAGGATATGACAAGGAGAAGGTTGTGGTGAAGAAAAATAGAGTGAGGATCTTGGGCCAAGTAGAGATAAAGCACATGGAAGCGATGAGGATTTCGCATGGATGAAATAAGGTAGTAGTATAGAGGTAGAATAGAAGGTTAAGGGTTGATAGTTTCTATAAATGCTATCTCAGAAAGAAAATCAAGTATTACCTTATATTTGTAGACATAATATAATTTCAATTTTTGAGAGATACATCTTTGGAAGTAAGGATCATTTCCCAAGGAAACACACATCCCTAGAGTCCATTTAAAAAAAATCATAGTAATTACTATACAACTTTTTATGATAACACTTGGCAAGGACCAATTCTAGAATAAGTTCATAGAAAAACCCTAAAAGTAAAAAGGATGCATATCATGAAGTTGCATAGAGTTTCCTAGACTGAGAGAGGAAGAACATAAAAACATTGATTTCTATAGATATATATCCTCTAATATTTATGTAGTCTAAATATTTCATTACATAAATTTAAATCTTAGAATAAGAAGGAGATGATGGAGATATATCTATAATTACCACATCCATAGAAGTAGAGGAGACATCACAACCACCACTATATCAAGAACCATCTCAAAGTAAACATAAGTATCCAAAATTACAATCATCTTTGATGCCATTTGCAACCAAATCAACTACAATACCTACATAAAACCCCACTATGGTAGCTCAAATGGGTGATTTGATACACCTAGCTCCCTATGATCGGTCTGTAGACCCTGAATAATACTTTATTACCTATGACATAGAATGGTAGGCAAAATCTATCATCGATGATAATATAAAAAAGTTTGAATTTATTAGTGCTTTGAGTGAACATGCAATGGATTTTATCTTCAATAAAAATACAACCAGAGCATCCTTAGATGATGTTTAGAATTGGCTCATAATATATTTTAAGGTTAAGAATAGTTCAAGCCAAACCATATAGGATTTGAAGGATATCTACCAAGGACCTTGAGAGATCATTGGTGACTATGATCATAGAT
Source organism: Torreya grandis (assembly GCA_037957365.1). Classification (NCBI taxonomy): domain Eukaryota; kingdom Viridiplantae; phylum Streptophyta; class Pinopsida; order Cupressales; family Taxaceae; genus Torreya; species Torreya grandis. The sequence goes on along the minus strand of JARHVA010007543.1, from coordinate 551,747 downwards.
TATATGACATCATGAACAAAGTAGAATTTATTTTTGAGGATAAAGATAAAACCACTTGATTTGTATAGGGTTCAACACCAAGGATCAAATTTACCATATCCCAAACTTAGTTAAGAGATAAAATAGATGCAAGAGCCACTACTATTTAAGAGTATGGGGATGCGACTGTGCCATCATTCAAGGTATAAAGTACTTTACATAATATTTTGAGTAAATTAGATCAATTTCAAGGGTTTATAAACCCAAGTCAGATATATGGTACATAGAGTGTGAATAATAAGGGCATCATAAAAATGAATGCCCTAGGGTTAAGATGGAGTTTAATAAGATATGAAGAGTGGTAGGGCATGCAACCTCATAATGTCACCTTTTATGATAGTACATCAAAACAACATAGAACATGTACTATAAAATTTTTAAGTCATCTACACATTATGACAAGGATTTTTAGGCACTCTAGGAACTAAAGGAGGATATCCCTAAGAATATGTTCATGGTTGATATGAATAAATATGTAGTTACATCATAGGCTAATCCTAACCTAGGGAGCATAATACTAGGTAAAAATACCTTAGTGATACCATAGGTCCCTAAAACATAACAAAAACCATAGCCATTAGTAGGTACCCTACCTTATGTGTAGAACTAGAACATATCCTCGTAGAACTTCCCATAGTATACTATGACCTACATATACCAAGTGCCATGGAATCCTATGATTCCTCAAACATAATATTCTAGATGGGACCTAAACCCATGACAACTACAAGTGGTTAAATTTAATGAATATCCAAAGTAATAAGGATGGAATGTATCATAGAACATTTATAATTTTGGGTAATAACAATACCAATGTGGATGGGGATTTTATGGGAATAGAGGAGGATATTGAGGTGGTGTGTAAGGATGTTGAGGAAATAATGGGTCTAGGCCACCCATTCGTTGTTATCTCTGTGGAGAACTAAACCATGTGCAGATAAATTACCCTTAAAATCCCTATAAAAAACCTTATTTCATATATTATAGGGTGATAGAGTATCATAATATATAATATTATCTAGTATCAAAATGAAAATAGAGGGAGTACCTATTACAAATGTTAACATGATCCATGCAAAGCTGAGGGAGAATACCACATTATAGGCAATAACTAGACAATAGTATGTATAACAAGGGTTACCTCTATTAAAAATGTCTAAAGACTTGGGTATTAAAAAGGCATAAGTAGACATATATATAAATCATACCACTAACAAGGGACTAATGTGGGAAGTTACATAGATTTTGAATAAAATACAATAGCAAGGGATGAATGAAGGGGATGATGTAACTCTTGATGCATAGATATATGGGTGGATAATGCATATTATAAGATAGGATGGGGTTGTAACTATATTGAAATATCTAATAAAACTCCTGAGTATGCTTCATAATGAATATATCTCTTAGAATATCATGAACCTACTCTATAACCTATTGGAATGTGCATCAAATAGATAGTAGTGAATGAATAAATTGGTTTTGTTTGTAAAAACCAAAAAACCTTGGGACATTGATGTGAGGATGGACATATAAATATGCATTTATGAAATACTAAATGCTATATTTGACTTTGGAAGTACTATAAATATGATCCCTAGATCCACTTGGGAAGCCTTGGGAAGACCTACATTGAGTTATAGTCCTATCATGCTCAACCTTTTCGACTATAAAAGGGTCAACCTATTGATCATCTAGAGGATCTATAAATCAAAGTCATAGCACTTAGTATGTGATTTGATTTAAAAGTGATCAATATGAAGATAGATGAGACTCACTACCCTATATTGATAGGGAAGGATTGGACCTATGATAGGTGTATGCCTATCAATATAGTCATAAATCAATTAGAGTCTCATCAAGATGACAAGATCATTATCATTCCTCTAAATAAGACTAAATTTAGGCCTTACATCATTCCAAAAGAGCCATAATCACTTTATATTGGTGTCAATAACAAATAGATAAAGGTCAAAGTTGAAGATAAGTAGAAGGCTCTATAAGCAACAAAGTACAATTTCCTCTATAAAAACACTATTTGGAGACTTAAACTCTCAACATAGAATGAATATTGGGTAAGATGGGGCTGAAGACCCTAGATATCCCTTAAAATGTTGAGGAGGATGTGAAATAAATGATATTAATATCCCAAACATAATTGGATAGAGATTTGATATATCAAACATGTCATAATGAGTAGGACTACATAAAACCAAATCTAAAGGGTGTTTTCTCATAGGATAGAGATTCTTTAATAAGAAGAGACTAAGACACCCATGTACTCAACTAGATGAAAGGAGATCATGAGTTATGACCATTGTGAATGGCCTTTACAATTGAGTGATAAATACCCTAGTATTTTGCTATTAAGGATGTTGGTAACTTCATCATATGATTTCAATAGTATGTACTAGATGAGAACAAGAGGGTTAGCACCCTCAACTATGCGATGAAGGGAATTACTGTAAATTGATGGGCCATCCATAGGGATGAGTATTTAACATGGGAAGATGTATATAGACTACTAGTAGCTCGATTCTAGTTACTAGAGGCTTTTAGAATAGATTGGCCCATCTATCAGGAGGGCGAATGCCCAAAATTGTATGTGTATAGGTGTATTAAGGGATGGATGTCAAAGAGTATCACTCCTACCTATTGGCCATATAGTTTCATCTATACCTTATTTTTTTCCCTACAACATGGTACATTTATCAAGAGTGAAGAAGAGAAATAAAAAAAGGGCATAAATCCCATCTAATTTTATTCAAGAATTCATATTTGAGAGTGAAAATCCGCAAGTATAGGTCACTTTATAAAAATATGAAAATATTTATGTGCCACAGAATAGTTGAAGACTTACCAGTGCCATGAGAACCATGTTTCCAAAAAGTCACAGAGAAAAAATTTACACATATCCTACAGATTTAGTAAGTTGTCTAAGGTGAGGCCCAAACATGGATTCAACATTGTGATAAAATATAGGGTGAGGATGAGCCATCCTTTGAGATGGACAACAAGGACTACATTGATATAGGGGATCTCTTTGAGCTAGAGAGAGTTAGATCCTTTTCTAGAACTAATCATAGAGGAAATAGAGGAGGAAAAGTTATGACACATATAATTCTTAGAATGTGAAAGAGAATGGATACTTTGTGACTTCATTCCTAAAGAAGAACTTAATATATACTAGGATCTTTTAAAGGAACAAAGAAGGAATATTGGCATAGAAGAAGGACCTAAAATGGTGCATGTTAGAGACTATTGGATGTTGGGAAATATATTAGAGGTTTTATAGTTATTAGAGACTATCAATATGTATTTCATAAAACATTCACAAAATTTAAAGGTGTTGATTCTTCTTTGGGGGAGATGCACATTGAGCTAAAGGAGTATACATGACCAATCAGGAAGAGACAATATAGGATAAAACTAAACATGAAGATGAAAGTGAAAGCTAATATAAATTGCATATTGGAAGTAGGCATTATCTTCTTGGCTAAGAAAGTTGACTATATTAGCCCCATCGTAGTCTAGCTAAAGAAGACAAGGGATATATACATCTACGAAGACTACTGTATCCTCAATTATGCTTGAGTCAATGACCGATTTCCCATTCCCTTCATGGATGAAGTTTTAGAGGTTATCATAGGGAATGAAGTGTTCTTGTTTATAAATGGAAGTTTACTTAGATGACTAGGTAGTGTTCTCTTTATTCAGGGAACATTTATCAAAACTTAGGTTAATGTTAGAGAGATGCATAATGTTATGAATAACACTACATTTGAATAATTATTTATTTTTCACAAATTTTAGTGTTTTATTAGGTCATGTAGTGTGTATTAAAGGAAATATGGTAGACTAGGCTAAGATCATAGTCATTACAGGGATGCCACCACCTAAGACTTCAACAAAAATGTAATCTTTTCTAGGACACACATATTACTACCGAAAATTCAAGGGGTATGTTGCTATAACAGCCCCTTTGTATAAGTTACTATGAAAATGAGTCCAATTTATTTAGATAGAGGACTGTTAGGCCTCATTTATTGATTTAAATTAGAGACTAGTGACTAATCTAATCCTAGTTTTACTGGATTGGACTAAACCTTTTCATGTGCATGTGGATACTTCAGGGCTTGCAATTAGATCAGTGCTCACATATCCAAGAGAAGGAGGATTGGATTATCCAATCCAATTTTAAAATAGAACATTATTGGTCATAGAAAATAATTATATGGCAATTGAGCAAGAATTATTGGTGATAGTGTTCACAATACAAAAATTTAGGCACTACTTTTTGGCCACACTATTCAAATTATTCACTAATCATCAAGCTTTATGATACCTAGTGACAATATGATATTGAGAGGATAAATATCATGTTGGATGATGGTTTTCTAAGAATTTTAATTCTAAATTAATGTCAAACTAGGTTGGGAGAATGTCACCCTATACCATATCATTTGGCTCACTAATGGCAAGAAGCCTAAGGAACTCTAAGATGAGTCACCAGATGCACACCTATTTAGGGTGACTATGATTTTGGAGAAAATAAAAGAGATCAAATAATTTCTAGAATAGGGGACATTCCCAAAACACTACATAGAGAGAGATAATAAGCAAATGGTCACTAGAGCTCCTCCATATAGTATTGTTAATGGATTTTTGTATTACTTAGGCAAAGATAAAGTTCTATGTAGAGTGGATCTAGAGTATGAATGTGCATAGATAATGGATGTGTTGAGAATGTTAATTTATTTTAGGTTATCATTTATGTCAAAATAGAGCATGAGATCATAATACATTAATGATAAAGTGATCAGATTGATGGTTTCGAGAGATATGGCATATTTAGAAGTCTATAAGGATAAAGAAATTATGAGGCATCCATAGATGTCTTGATGAAGTCTCAATATGTTTCTTATCATTTAGAATGAGGAACTTGCATATTATAGATTAAGAGAAGATAGACCATCACAAACCATCATGTAAACATGAATGAACTAGCAAGTTTGTGCATTTATTTTTGGTACTCAAAAAGTAAACTGAGGTACCCTAAATATTTGGAGTCTTGTAGTGTTTGCTATCTCAATTTATAAACCTTAAAATTTTATCTTATAGATTGTGATGGGCTAGAGACTATCGAGTTAAACTAAGTTGAAGTCTGAGGTCATCTAGTCAATAGATCTAATGGTGCATGTTAAATCATAGATCTTGATCCAATGGTGCATGTAAAATTTAGTATGTCAAAGAATTAATTCACTAGTGACATGTGTCACATTCATATATCTTGTAAATATGATCAATGGTGAGCGTATTATAATTTTTTTAGAAGATCAATGGCACACGTTAAAGTTAATGAGTCAAATGTGTATTAGGCACATGGGGTTGCCATGGGGCACAATCATGAGAGATTAGACCTTACATAAATGATGTGAATTGATAGATAAAGATTAGAATAATCCACAAAGATCAATAGAGTTTTTTTGCCCATAGTTTTTAGGAATCATGAGATGAGGTTAAGGTGCTCAATGTTTAAAGTCTGAATAGTGACCGTTAGAATTCAAATATTCAAATTTGTGAGGGAGAACTAGTTCTTAATATTTGAGGTATATCTTTTGATCCAAGAAGAATTTATTGATTTAGTAAAAATAAAATTTGTATAATAATTTAAGGTACATACAAAAATGTATATTATAATATTTTTATGTTTATACAATTCCATATATTGAGCTTTAAAGTTGACTTCATGTTTGATTGTGTAATGCAAGTGCCCCAATAAGGATATTTGAAGTGTTATTAATATTGTCTTCATGTTTGAAGATGAAATAAATATTGAATAGTTATGTAGACTTCATGAATACCATATATGTGGATTTTGGAGGTTTTGTTAATCAATCTTCAGTGTGAACAATTGCATAGAAGTTGATTGTGTTTATTGAATACACTGATAGTTTAAGTAACCATCTTGTAGAGGAAAGTTAAAGGTATTCTGAGTGGAACTAAAGAATAACATGAGTATGAAGAATTTTTATAAGTATAATTGGATTATATAAAGGCATTGGTTATCATATTTGGCCCCTGATCAGTTGTGGAGAGTCAAAATAAGTATAATTATATTCTGACTATTTGTGATTAGTTTAAGTGGTCATTCTGAGATAGTTGAATTGAGTGCTTATAGCTTGTGTTGAAGTGTCTATATCACATGAAGATATAATATATATTTTTAAGGTTTCATCCCTTTGATATAATCATATGGTTATGTGAAATATTTGAGTTTTTGCTTCAGAAGATTGAGACTGTGTTTTCTATGTTTGAAGGCCTAAAGTGTAAGGAGACATAATTGGTAGGTTGAGTATTGAGTTGGTGTTCTAGGTGGAATAGACCCATGAAGGATTAATAAAGGGGATATTAGAGATATATTTAATGTGTTATAATCATTAGTAAAGGATGAAGGTTTTCTAAGTAATCTCACATGTAACATGTGAGTATGAAGGCCTAATTGTTTTAGGTCTTACCAAGATGTAATGGTGGTTTGGGACTAATGAGGTAATGAATGACCTATGAAGAGTGTGGTTATCACATGTAATGTGTGTATTAACCTATATTAAATGTGGTTCAAATATGTAAATCATATTGTCTGACCAAGATTGGATAAAGAAAAAGACTGTTATATATAAAAGACATAATTGGACTAATAAAACTAGTTGTGTGAGGAAAGATTCAAGTCAAGTAGAGAACCTTTGAAAGATAACGTACAAGTTATTGAAAACCATAATATAAAATATTAAATTAGTTATGTTGATCTAATTTAGCTATTTCAAGTGGGTACATAGGTCATTGGATCTAATGAGTCTAGAAGAGGCAGATTGAGTGAGTGACTCCTTGAGACTGTTTGGGTGAAAGAGTGAAGGTGAAGAGTGTAAATAAAGGTGATCATCATCAGTTGAAGAGAATCAATAGGTATTCAAGGTGATATATCTAGGTATATGAGTGGGTTATCCACTTCTTATGGGGTTGGTTCTTCCTTGTAAGGTAAAGTTTGTTAAAGGTCTAGTTGTAGTGGGTGCTTAGCTAGATAGGGGAAGTAACTCCTTGTAGGATTAGTATCTCACTAAAATAAGGAATGGGTGTTATTTAATTAGTGGGTACTAGTCTAAATGTTTGATCTTGTTTTTATATGACTATAGTCTATATTATAGGGTTTAGTGCATTTTATCCCTTATGAGGGTTTCCCACATATATGATGTGTTCATGTGATGTATGTTCTTATGTAAGATTTGGATGTATGTACTTTCATGTTTATGTTACTTGATCAAGATTTATATATGATAAATGTTTAAGAGTTAGGAATTGAATTATATTATCTTGCATCACTGATTCAACCCCTCTCTCAGTGATTGTACCTCTAATAATTGGTATCAGAGTAGGACATTTTATGCAAGTTTATCCACTTGAAGTTGATCCAAGGTATAAAATGGATAATCAATTGAAGAAATAGAATCAAGAGTTGAAATCACAAGTAGAGGTTACTTATGCATGTCTAAAATCAAGTGAATAAAAATGCAATATTTTCAAGGCACTTATTGAGAAGTACAGTGGTAAGATGAGAGAGTATAATCAAGAAGAAGCCCAAAAAAAGATCATGGTCTCAAAATTTAAGGATATTATGAATGAGTGCATCAATCTCAATAAGGATCTAGAATCCTTGAAGCCAAGTTCAAGATCAAAAGATGATAAAAAAAGAAGATTAACATTCTTGAGGATCAATTAAGAGTTATAAAGACAAATTTGAGATCAAAAGAAGAAGAATGCAGACATCTCAAGACTCAGTTAGAAGAGATAAATGCCAAGTTGAACTCAAAGAAACATGAACATGATGATTTTAAATCCAAGCTTGATTCTATAAAGATTATTTAAGAGCAAGAATGTATATTAAAGGATGACATGATTAAAGAAGATAAGAGGGATAAGGAGACCATCCAAGATTTTATAATTTAGTTAAAGGCTAAAAATTCAAGTATGAGAGCTAAAGAGGATGAGAGCATTCAATTGAAGATCAAGCTAGAGTCATTGAAGTATGAGCATGAGAAATTTATTGTCAAGGTAAAGAAAACTAAAAAAGAGTAAGAGATTTCAGCTCAATATAAGAAGGATTCAAATACCAAGATCAATAAGAAAATATCTATTAGGTAGCCAAGTGCCATGAGGTATGAAAGATATTTTAATGGATTTTTTTTTTTTTTTTTTGTCGCTTGTTTGGTCATAAGGTAAGAAAATGTAGAAGAAAGAGCACCTAGTCAGCTATAGGTATGGATAATGTAGTCTAGTATAATTATCATGAAATGAGACATATTACTATATTATACCCTAGAATGCATGGGAAATATTAACCCAAGTATGGAGACTAAATATAGTTAAGCTTAAGTATAATGAACCTAAGGGACAAGATGGTATATTTGCTGAGATTCATAATATTCATCAAGCAAAAAATTATGAATGATGTTATTTTTTTATTTTTTCATAAAAATGGTCATATTTCAAGATACTATATAAAAAATATCTCAATTAATATGAAGGTGCATGAACATCCTAGTGTGCTCAATAAAGGTCAATCCTTGGTATGGAAACCTAAGAAAGTGGAAACCATGAAAATTAACTCAATTGAGATGAAAGATCAAGGTGGAATACCTACTAAATAAAAATAGGAATCAAATATGAAGAAGGTTTAGGAATTCCAAGAGAATGTGTCATCTATCTAGGTAGAAAAAGAGAATCAAAATACAGTTCAAGTCAAGCTCAATGAAAAGACCAAAGTGATAATTAAGGCTAGTTCTAAGGAATGAATGGATATAAAAGAATATCCTATTATTGTGGAACAATTTTTATGCAAATAACATTAGTTGTCAATGCATAGTAATGAGGTTCTTTATTTATATGAAAAGGTATGTCATGAATCTTGTTATCTCCTTATATTGTCAATACTTTCTTAAAAGTATTGGAGAATATTGTAATAGATGAGCATGTTGATTCTCTTAAGCCTAAGAAGAAGAAGAATAAGAACTAGCAGTATCAGATGACCAAGGAGGATAAGGAATATGAGGAGATGTGGGAAACTCCTAGTTTCAAATTATTCTAGGACATTATGGGTGATGGTGTCTCTATCTAGTCTTTAATGAGACACTAGTCAAGCAAGAGGAAGTATGGTGGATACCAATTGAGCTTTTGATTGATGTTGTAGGACAAGAATATCATTTGAAGATGTGCATGATGTGAGGGGGATCATATGTGAGATGTTCAAATCATGGTTTAGATATTAATAAGTTTAGTGATTTGAAGGTGATTACTTTCTGAGTTATTATTTTCAAGATCTAGATTGCAAGTATGTGTGTTCAAGGATTTTGGTCCTAAAGGTCTACAAGTAGAGTATGGAGGTTTCCAAGTGTCAAGACATGAAAGATGATTTTTAAATATGTTTTTTTTTTCATACAAAGGTGTGTTTACTCCATTTAGGAGTGATATAGGTTTTTTATGTTTTGAATATCCTTTGTGTACAAATTGAAACTTTTTGAGTGCTCTTGGGTTTTCCTAGTTTTGGCTTAAGGACAAGTAGATCAAAATCTAGCTGAAGGTTATATGGGTTGTACAAGGTGTGTGAACTCAAAAATTGGTCCAAAAGTGTGTCTTATTAACCTCCAAGTATGATATAAGTTTAAAGTTCTGATATTGACTAATAGGTGATGAGTTGACTAAGTTTCATTTGAAAATCTAGTATTTTTGCCCATGTTAGTTAGTTCATTTCTTAAGCGAGTTAAGGTCTGAGGTTACTTTATATATTTAAATGGCCAAATGGGTTGTAAAATCGTGTTTACAAATCATTTAAAAGTGTTTGACATCTTCCATGGATGAGGATTTATGCAAATGAAGGGCTAATTGGCTTGTAGTTTTTTGAAGAAGCTATGGTACAAAAGTAGACTTGGAAGATGTTTTTTGGCATAAATGAGGGGGAACATAAGTGTATTTTACATATGAAATTTCAAATATTTAAGGTTCATGCATAGAAATATATGGGTATTTCAAGGTTTAGATAGGGCTATTAGGCCTCTAGGCAAAGCTAGTAAAGATAAGAGTGGTCTTTGGTCATTTTCTCCAAATGACAAAGGTGTGGTTGTTCCTAAATGAGTTTTTTAGTCTTTTTTGTGCATCTTTCCTATTTTAATATTGGATTATTCATCTACTAGTAATCATGGAGTTAGCATAAAGAAAGAAGGTATGTAGGCAAGTATGGAGATGGTTTGAAGGTGCTCAAAAGATGCCCAAGCTTAAAAGCTTTATATGATCAAAAAAGAGTGTAGTCATAGAGCATGTGTGAGACATTTGTATAGGTATGGTCTCAGAATATATGACATGATATGGAGTATAATTTTATGGTGAGATTTCTAAGCTCTATGAGCAGTTTTTTAGGTCCAAAGATCAAAGAAGTCCAAATTTAGACCAATGTTTGTCAAAGGGGGAGCAATTGATTCTTGCCAAGAAGCATGTAAGCATCCTGAGCATCTTAATTTTGAATGCATACATGATAATGATGGTTATTTATTGGAATGTTGATGAAGATACCCTTTTTAGTTAATGTCAAAGGGGGAGTAAGATTAGAACGAAGGAGTTCAAATGAAGCCATTGTTTAAATGAAGTCATTATAAGGGTGTTTTGCCATCAATGATAAAGGGGAAGATTATTGAGAATGGTCATTGATGTAAGGCTATAATTGATGTCAAAATAGAGCATGATATCATATTACATTAATTTAAAAGTGATCAAATTGATTTTTTGGAGACATATGGCACATTTATAGGTCTGTAAGGACAAAGAAGTTGTGAGGTATCCATAGATGTCTTGATGAAGTCATGTTATGTATTTTTATCATTTGGAAGGAGGAAATTGCATATTATAGCTTAATAAAATATAGACTATCATATATTTTCATGTATACATGGATGAATCAGTATGTTTGTACATTTATTTTTGGTACTCAAAAATTCAACCAAGGTCAAAGTATTTTATGAAGATGTTGTCTATAGTGCCAAGAAGGTACCCTAAAGATTTAGATTATTGAAGTGTTTTATAGATCAATTTATAATCCTTAAAAGTTTTTATTTCATACTATGATGGTCCAAATACCATCAAGTTAAACTACGTTGAAGTTTGAGGTCATCTAGTTAGTAGATATAATGGTGCACATTAAATCGTAGATCTTGATCCAATGGTGTACATAAAAGTCAATATATCAAAGAATAAATGTGCAAGTGACATACGTCACATTAATATATCTTGTATATAATATCAATGATGATTGTATGATCATGTAGTCAAAATATAAATGAAATGCATTAAAGTCAATGAGTCAAATGTGCAAAAAGCATGTGGGTTTACCAATTAGCACAATCATGAGAGCTCAGAGCTTAGATCAACCATGAGAATTGATAGATAAAGATTAATCTAATCCATAAAAATTGATGGATAAATATTTTCCAAAATTTATAAGAATCATGATATGAGGTTAAGTTGCTCGATATTTAATGTCTAAACAGTGATCATAGTTATTCAAATATTCAAATTTGTGAGGGAGAACCAGTGCTTAATATTTGAGCTATATATTTTGATATAGGAAAAATTTATTGATGAAATAGAAATAAAATTTATAGAGTAATTAAATATACATCCATAAATTTTTATTATAATATTTTGATGTTAGCATAATTGTAGATATTGAGCTTTAAAATTGACTCTATGTTTGATTATGTTCTTCAAGTGACTTGAGAAGGATATTTAAAGGGTTCTTGATAGTGTCTTGATTTTTTAAGATGAAATAACTATTAGAGAGTAATTTAAAATCAATGAGGAACATATATGTGTATTTTTTAGGTTTTATTAATCCATATTTTTATGTGAATAATTGCTTAAAAGTTGACTGTGTTTTTTGAATACATTCGTAGTTTGAGTGGCCATCTTGTAGAGGCAAGTTGAAGGTGTTCTAAGAAAAATTGAAGAAGATAATGAGTATTAAGATGTTTTATAAGTATAAATGTCTTATAATAAGGATTTTTTTTCATATTTTCCCCCTGATTAGGTTTTAAGAGTCAAAATAAGTATAACTATATTTTGACTATTTGTGATCAGTCTGAGTGGTCATTCTGAGAGAGTTGAATTGAGTGATTATAGCATATGTTGAAGTGTATAAATAACATGGAGGTTTATTATAGGTCCTAAAAGATTCATCAATGTGATATAATATTATGTTTATATGAAATATTTTATTTTTTGATTTAGAAGGTTGAGACTATGTTTTCTATATTTGAAGGCCTAAAGAGCAAGGAGACTTAATTAGCAGGTTTGAGTATTGAGTTGGTGTTATAGGTGGAATGTAACCATGAGAGAGTAATAACTGGTATATTAGAGATATATTTTATGTTTTATAAGCATTGTTAAAGTATGAATGTGGTCTAAGTAACCTCACATGTAACTTGTGAGTATGAAGGCCTAATTATTATAGGTCTCACCAAGACCTAATGATGGTTTGGGACTAATGAGGTAATGACCAACCTATGAAGAGTGTGGTTATCAAATGTACAATGTTTATGGACCTATGTCAAAGGTGGTTTAAATATGTAAATCATCTTGGTTGACCAAGATTGTTTAAATAAAGAGAGTGGTATATATACACATCATAATTGTACTAATCATGTTAGTTGTGTGAACAAGGATTCAATAAAAGTAGAGAGCATTTGAAATAGAAGGTAAAGGTCAATGAGGATAATAATATATCATAATGAATCAATAATTTTATTTGATTAATATATTTTAGGTGGATACATAAGTCGTTGGATCTAATGGGTCTAGAAGAGGCAGATTGAGCAAATGAGCCCTTGAGACTATTTGGGTGAAAGAGTGAAGGTGAAGAGTGTAAACAAAGGTGATAATAATTATTTGAAGAGAATAAATAGGTTTTTAAGGTTATATATTCATTTATATTAGTGGTTTCTTGGTTTATTAAGGGTTTAGTTCCTCCTTATAAGGTAAAGCTTTCTAAAGGTCTAGTTGTAATGGGTATTCAACTAGACAGGGGTAGTATCTCCTTGTAGGATTGGTGACTCACTAAACTAAGGGATTGGTGTTACTTTATAATTTCATGCTGGTATAAATGTTGGATCTTATTTTATAGGACTTTATTCCATATTTTAGGCTTCAATGGGTTTTATCTCCCAAGAGGGTTTCCTACATATATGATGTGTTCATGTGATGTATACTCTTATGTATGATTTAGATTTATGTGCTTTCATGTTTATGTTTCTTGATCAAGATTGATGTATGATAAATTTTTAACATTTTTAAATTGAAATGGATTATATTTCACTACTAATTCACCCCCCCCTAGTGATTATACCGCCAATAGGATGAAGTGCATTAGGGAGTCATAGGAGGTCACTTAACAAGTGATACAACCACAAGAAAATTTTTCATAGTGGAATTTAGTGGCATATGCAGAGATAACACAATAGTGAAATGTATGACAAATAATGGGTAATCCACACCATTAGGATGAGATACCTTTATAACCAATGTTAACACAATAACCATTTGAATAGTGGGGCATTGAATTTGTAATACCAATCAATCCTCCAAGTGAATGCATCAATAGAAGGTACATCATCACTATGAAAAACAAATTTACCAAATGGATATAAGATATTGTGACTCCAAATTGTGGTGTGAAGGACACAACCACATTTCTATACAATAACATACTCACCAAGTTTGACTACCCTCTTAAATTAGTAAGAAATATAGGAACTCATTTTATGAATAAGACTATCAAGACCCTCACAGATGAGTTTATGATATCATATCATAAAAGCACAACTTATCATCCACATGTGAATGGCCAATCTAAATCTATAGACAAGGTGATAGGTAATATGATTAATAATATCTGTAATGTGAAGCATGATAACTGAGAGGATAGGCTTTTAGAAGTTATATGGGCTTATTAGATTAATTATAAATGTGCAATAGGGTTTACACTATTATAGATAGCCTATGGGTTAAAATTCATGATGCCTATGGAATATGTGGTTATTATTATGTGAGTCATAAATGTGATATGACTAGGTGATCAAGATTTGATGACTAATAGGTTAATGGACTTGACTCACATGGATGAAGCAAGATGCAAAGCAGTATGCGCCTAAGAGATAAACATCATAAAATTAACATAATATAAAATTTATATGCAATATGTATTGGATCTAGATGAATAAATCATGGTAAAGAGTATAGAGAATTTACAAAGTACACAAGAATTTAAAGTGAGAAAACTTCCAAGAGGTAAAACACCTATGAAGATGATATTCAATAAATTGAGAAACTTTGCACCCCAATACAAAGCCTTCCCTTCTCACTTATTCACATAAGCCTTCATATAACTTTTGTAAATATTTACCATATGCAAATATTAAATTCACTAATTATGTTCATAGTGAAAAATACAATAAGAGTAAAACCCTATTTACAATAAATGTGGGGGGAGGTGATCATTGTAACCAACAAGTTCATCTTCCTAAGAATCATTTAATTTTATTGGTTAATAATAGATCACAATATTTTATTATTTATTTATACAAAGTTGGGGGGAGGTGATCATTGTAACCAATGGGTTCATCTTCTCTAGAATCATTTAATTTTATTGGTTAATAATAAATCACAATATTTTATTATTTATTTACATAAAATTTTCACCTCATGTTTAATAAATAATAAATTATTATTATTTAATAATAAACTAAAGTATGTTAAGGCTCTAAATTATCCCACTTAAACATTAAATGTTTTAACACTCCCCCTTAATGTTAAGTGGGGATTAATGTCATAGACACCTTAATAAAAGAATTATACTATGGACATAATTGAAAGATTAAAAAGCCTTCATCATGTCAAACATAAAATTTTAAAACAAAAGTAATTATAATCCATAAACTACTATAAAGTAAGTCTAGATTAACATGATCATGAGACTACATATAATTTTTTCTCATAAATAATCATCTAGGCATATTTGGATCCTTTTATAACATAAGGACCTCAATTAAAAAATATGATTTTATGTATTGGGGTATAAAATTTAAACTTCCACACAAAGCTTACTCAAATCACATAACTTCCACATAATGTTTACAATGCTTTATAAAAATAAGTATAGAGTAGAAGAAGGAACACATGGTCATTAGTAAGTGGCATTGTCATGCACACTACCACTAAATGATAACTTTGAGAGGCTTATCATTGCACAAAATTGAAAAAAAATGTTAGAACTAAGTGGTTTCATGAATATATCTACCCTTGTTCTTCTGTGAGATAAAACTGCAAATCAATATCACCATTAAAGATTTTCTCTTGGATAAAATGCACATGAACTTCAATATGTCTAGTTCTTTAGTACTGCATTGAATTTTTTACTAGATCTATATAAATTTGGTTATCACAATGAAGGATGGTACTGTGACAAACATCCAAATGAATTCCTTTAAAAAACCTTCACAAACACATGGCTTATTTGGTAGCTTCCATAACACTTATGTACTCTATTTCAATAAAAGAGATAGAGACAATAGGTTGCTTCTTGCTGCTCCAAATGATAACACCTTCACCAAGCTTAAACACATATCTATAAGTAGATTTGTGATCCATAATATCATCAGCATGGTAATCATCATAATAACCATATAGTTTATCATTATCAATGTAATAATTTAAAAAAATTAATTTAATTATTTCTTTGATATAAAGAATAATTCATTTAGCTAATTTTCAATTATCCAAGTATGGATCCTACATAAATATAGAAGAAAAAATAACAACATATGAAATATATAGCCTAGTAATGGTTAGAAAAATCAAAATACCAATAAACTATCTATATAAAGTAGGGTTAGCTTTTTCACATGCAGGTTTTGGATCAAATTTAACACCAAATTTAATAGGAGTAGAAGAAGATTTATAATTTAAAATATTAAACTTAACAAGAAGATTATTAACATTCTAAGTTTGTTATAAAATAATATAATGTTTATCTTAAAATATAGTAATTATTAAAAAATTATGCAGAATGCTCAAATCAATCATTTCAAACATTTGGCTTAGTTTATCATTACATTTATGAATTAAACTAGTTATATCACCAGTAATCAAAAAATCATCAACATATAATATAATTAGAATCAAATGACCATTTAAAACTTTAACAATGAGATCATTATCAGAGTAGAAATTAGAGAAACCCAATTATTTGAAAAAATAACTAATTTTAGAATACAAAGTCCAAGGATCTTTTTTAAAACCATACAAAAATTTCTTTAACTTACATACATAATTTACTCTATTAAGATAAGTGAAACTTTAGGTCAAGTCATGTAGATTTCTTCTTCCAAATCACCATTTATAAATGCATTCTTGACATTTATTTTGGTGGAGAACCCAACTATTTTGTGCTGCAAGAGAAATAAGAAGTCTAATAGTATTCATTTTTGCTACAAGAGCAAAGGTTTCAACATATTCAGTCCCAATTTTTTTAGTAAACTCGAGATAAAATATTTTAGATTTAAACTTATCTTTTTTATCAATTGAATTATATTTGATCTTATAAATCTACCTATAACTGAAAATGTGTCTTTTAGGCAGAGGATGGACAAGATCCCAAGTCTGATTTTTAATTAAGACATTATATTCAGCTTGCATAACAACATTCCGTATATCATCTTAAGTGGCTTCCTCAAATGATTGAGGTTCATATTCATACATAGTAATTAATGCATGATAATAATATTGATTTCTAGTAAATTTATTAAGATTATCAACAATAAAAGATTGAGTTAGGGATTCTACCCATTTAAGTCTTTTATATTGAATATGAAACTCAAGGGGTTCTTCAAACTCTAATTTATCTAAAACTAGATCAACTTTCTCAATCACATCTATTTCATCACAAGCATAAACATGAGAGTCAAATTCATCAAGAAAATAATACTGAGAATATATAGAGGGCTCATAAAAGGGTTTTTAAAGAATAAGAACATTCTTATTCTCAATGATATGATGTTTATAAGGATCATACACTCTTAATCCTTTCTTATTACCTCCATAACCTACAAAAATTCAATAATATGAAGTGGTATCGAGCTTCTTTCTTTTAACTTTAGGAATAAAAATAAAAGTAAGACTATCAAAGACCCTAAGATGAGCCACACTAAGTTTATTTTTAGTACATATTTCTAAAGGGGTATAAATATGTAATACTTTATTATGGTCCCTATTTAAAATATGTACATTAGTATTCATGACTTTGGTCAATAAAAAGTTATAAATATTTGTAGATTACAACATTGTTCTAGACATTTCTATGATGGTGTAATTTTTCCTTTCAATAATACCATTTTTTTGAGTAGAATAGAGAGTTGTTAGTTCACTTTTAATACCGAAAATAATCAAAATATTTACTAACATATTCACCACCATTAGTAGTTCTTAATCTCTTAATAAAAAAATCAAATGCATTTTCAACACTGGTTTTACATTCTTTTAATTTAGATAACACATCAGATTTCTTTTTAATGAAAAATCACCAAATCATTATAATGTAATAATAAATAAAAGTAAAAAAATGCAAATAACAATATATATATATATATATATATATATATATATATATATATATATATATATATATATATATATATATATATATATATATATATATATATATATTGATATTGATATTGATATTTGCATTTTTTACTTTTATTTATTATTACATTATAATGATTTGGTGATTTTTCATTAAAAAGAAATCTGATGTGTTAAAGGTCCTAGAACATCACTATGAATCAATTCTAAAAGATGTGAGGAATTCACATCATGATTATTATCAAGGTTGGCATGTTGCTTACCATATAAACAACCCTCACAAGTTTCATGATGAGAGGGGATATAAGGAAGTATAACAAGAATAGTATTCATACAAATATCATGTAAACCTATAAAATTAACATATCCTAATCTTTCATGCAATAACTGAGATTCATTCTTATTATGTGATGAAAGTAAACATGTAGGAGGAGAAAAAAAATATAAACTATTTTTTTAACACCTTGAACAATCAAGGAACCAATTTAATTTATAATGGACCAATTATTTGTAATGAATGTTAAAATTAAATTATTATTATAATTTGATAAAAATATAGTAAATTATTTTTAAGCTTAGGTACATAAAAAATATCATTTGTAGTTATATTTAAAAACATTATTTTTCCATGTTTAGTTGCTTCTAAAAATGAATTATCTTCTAAGTAAATTATTTTAGAGATATCTATAGAATCACATAAAATATAATATAATCATGTCATATAGTGTAATGCACCACTATCTAAAATTCACTCATTTTCATTTGAATCAAATAAAATAGAATATAAAGTAATAACATTTGAAACTTGATTGTTATTTTGATTAGGGTTTTGATTTTTCTACTTGTTTTAATTATATTTCTTCCCTTTGTCATTTTTATAAGTTTTATTTTTATTTATATCATTATTTTTATAATAGGTTTTCATTCTATGACCAAATTCACCACACAAATTACAATTTCCATTAAACTTAATGATTCTTATTACTAGATTTATTATTCTTGTACTTGTGCTTAGTAGAATTAGGATTAGATTTTTGGGTTTTAGTGTTATGAAAAACATTATTAAATGTGAGAAGTGCTTGAGTGGTATTCTCTTTGGAATCAATTTTTTTCATAACTTTCTCTTCTTAAATTAGGAGAGTGGACAAGGTGGTAAAGTCAGGGATATTTTGCTCAGTTTCATACTAAGAATTCAAAATTGAAATGAAAATTTTAAACTTTTCATGAATATTCAACTAAATGATAAAATAAAATAATTGATCCTGAATCAAATTATAATTACATCCATCTAACTGATCTTTAATATTTTTAATTTTAGCAAAAAAAAATCACAACTTTCTCTTCACATTTCATAGGTATAGTTAGCAAATCAAGGATTAACATAATAATGTTTGAGAGATGAGTGCCCTTATGCATGAATTCAAAGAGTTTCCAAATATCATTAGGAGATTCCTAATTATCAATGTGGAAAAATAATTCCTCTTTAACACTCTATAAGATAATGGACATAACATCCTACAATTTATGTTGAAAATTATTGGTAAGCTCAAGCATCACATGATGTCTAAAAGGAGCTCTTTCAGTCCCAAAAAAATATTCCACAACTTTCAAGCCATAAATTTATATTTAACATGAATTTTCCATATATTATAGTTATTTCCAATAAGCATTTGAGATTTATCTAAGGAAATATGACCTATGAAGCCATCATTTTCCTTTAAATAGGATAATAAACAAATGGTTAAAATGAAACTTTTTAGTATTAATTTTAACTTAATTTGATAGTAAACAAATTTGAAATTGCAAAAACAAAATAATTGTTCAAGTTAATGATACTGAAAGCAAAAAATTGTGAAATATTATGAAAAAATAGGGTGTCTCAAATGTCACAAAAAATATAGTAATGTAACAATTTTAAGAAAAATAAAAATTTTAATGATTTTTTATACTATGATTGTAAAATAAACTAAATAAAAATTGAAAATATACTTAATTACATAATTTAAATTTCAAATAATGTAAAAAATTGATTTAAAATTATACAAAATTAGGTGTCAAAAGAGTCACACTCAAAATGACCACCTAAACACTATTATTAAAAATTTATAAAATCAATAGTAGGATGTTTCAAAACATAAAATAAAACATGTAGATATGTCCAAAAGGTGCCAAAACTTAGAGATTGATTGGTTACTTCACTATGTTTGTCAAAATATTCACTAGGTCAAAAGTTGAAATAAGTTTAATAAGTTAATTAGGATTTTAGATGAGTGAAACATTGGCATGTAAATCAAAAAATAGAATTCAAATTAAATTAAATTACAAATAATTTTACCAAGACAACCAAGAATATTAAACAAAAATTTTTTTAAGGAGTTTTGAACTTGAGATCTTAGATTTAAATTTTAATAAAATAAGGATCACTAGCTCATCTATGAGTTTAATTAAATATTTACATGCACTAATTGATATTTTATTATTTTATTTGATTTTTAATAATAAAAAATTTATATATAAATACTTATTGTTCATGTATAATTATGATTAAATAACAATTACTTTCTTTTTAGCTTTTAGATTAAAAGACAAAGACAGTGAGGGATACAGGTCTACGTAGATAATTTGAAGTTTAAATAAAAAATTATTTAATAAATAATTTATGAAACCATGTAACTTAAGCTACATACATGTATCTTCATAATGGAACCACTGTAAAATTTTAAGAGCTCAGATCTCCTTGTACAAGTATTGGATTTACTTGAAAATTTAGTAACCCTCCTATTTTTATTTGACAAACACAATTGGACCCTCAAAATAATGTTTTTTAATGAAGAATTCATTATTTTCAAATTATCCAGGTTGAAGTATGGCATCGATTTAGATCCTTGGGAGAGCCCATGAACTTGTACAAGTACTAAAAGAACTTGAAATTTGTTCCAATCTTACATATTTTTTTAACAAAGAAAATTTATAAAATTGAATTTTGATTAAAAAATCAATTTTTTGAGTTTTCCCAAGCTGGTTATGTAGAGAGGATTACAAAACAAGATATTCAAGCATTAGTCCATAAAAAATTAAACATGCATAAATAACTAACTAACCAATCCCATCTATTCCTATGGGAATTACAAAGGATAACAAAAAAAAAATGAAAGAAAGCAATACCATATTACCTTCCCAAATGGATTCATCATACCCATGTGGCTCGAAAACATGTTCTCCCTTGATCAAGAATCCTTGTCTTTATTAAAAAAGGTGGTAAGATCCTCCAATGCCTCAAGAACACTCCATAAAACTTAGGCTACTTGATAGCAAATCGCTAAACTAGCCTATCAATGAAGCTTTATGGAAATAATTTAGCATTATAAATTTTCAATATTCAAGATTTGAAGATATTTGAGCATAATAACCTTTCACAAAAATATCTTAGAAATGATGTCCATGGCCTCTTTATTTATAGAATTTTGAGACTGATTAGGATCAACCATGACCATCCATCTCAAGATTGAGATGTATGGCCATGAATAATCCTAATATTTAGAATTAAATCCATAATTATCCTCAAGATAAATAAGCATTAAAGAGGCATGGGAGGAATTAACTAGGCATGGGTGACCCATAATCCTAATATTTTATGTACTTATAGCTTGATAAATGCAACCCCATAGATGATGTCACTAGGTGATGCAGATAATAAGAATCAATTTTCAAAAATAAATATTTAACAAATTTCATGGAAAATCAACTTAAGCTCTTGATTTATATTGATTATCCGTAAATAAGGTTAATCAACATTTGTGTAGTTATTTAAAATTGGCCCTCAATTAATCAAGATGGTCAAAAAGTCATATTTTTGGGTCATAATTTGACTATAGAAGAATTATAAGGTGACATTAGATGTGTTATAACTGTATTCCCATTTAGGATGTTGCTAAAAAAAAATAACAAATGTACATGATGTGTACTAATTAATTAGAAAAAAAGAGTGATCTAGAGCACTAAATGGTGAAATGGTCATTTTGACTCAAAATGATCCAATCAAAGTTAGCTGGCTCATAAAATGTATTACCTAATTTAGGAATACTTTGACCTAAATTGACACTTGTAAGTGATGAGTTTGAACCATTTAGGGTGTTTTATGGATTTTAACCTAAAATGTGCATTTGAGTGTAATTCAAGTAAGATTGATAATTTCAACACAAATGGAGTTAGGAATTGGATGTTTATATTTTGCCCCTATTTGAGAAGGTATAGAGAGAAATTCAAGTGAAGCAACGTATTTTAAAAGAAAAAATTTTTCAAGAATCAATTTGAATAGACTCATGATGCCCCCTTGAGAGGACATACTAGGATGATAGAGAATAATGGAAGAAAAGGATAGAATCTAAAAGAGAGAGAGAAGGTGAGAGATTAACCCATATAATAGATCACATTCAGATGAGCTAATGCTTGCACACGTCATTACCATAAATAATCAAAATATAATTAGAGGTATAATAGGCCCAAAATATGGGGGGAATGGGAAAGATACAATCCATAAATGTAAGGGACACACTGTAAATGTACCCAATTTGAGAGTACAAACTACATGCTTACATCATTGATCAAATCTTGAGACAAGTTGCACATTAAAATATTTACATCATGGGATTTAATGTGGAGAGCTTGGAATTATAGGAAAAGGGAGAATGTTCTACTTTAAGAAGGGAAGCACCACTAGAATAGGGTCTCCAAAGAGAAGATAATAAGTAATCTAGTAGAGAAAATTTGATCATGATAAAATAGTTGTGCCCCAGTAGGGAAAATCTTGATCATTGATAAATAATAAATAATGGTTTTTCCTTATAGAGCTGATTTGATTCAGATGTGATTCAGATGTGGTGCCCTAGTATGGGCAATTGGCAAGCAAAATATCTCAAGGATATAACCCAAAAAATAGGTTAAAGTGAATGGGTGCAAACATACATGCAATGGGGTAATGTCTTAGAAAACCATATAAATCCAAGCATATGAGAATGCACAAAATGATGAAAAAGATGAAACTAAGAATAGAGATAGCTGAACTAACCTCAATAGAAATTGATCACTGCCTACATAGTTCCATGGACTCATGTTCCAACATGAACTTCAAGCTAATGTAGTTCACCCAAGTTTGGGAAAGAATTGAATGAGGAATGATAAAAAATAGATAAATAATTTGATTAAAATCACAATTTATGTGAAGAGATACACATCTAAGCATAGAGTTGAGTGCTAAAATGCATGTTACCTAGAAGCCTAATTCCATATCATGAGCCTAGGTTTTATGCAGTGTTCTTGATAATCGTTCATCAGAGTTGATGTTGATGTTAAGACACTGAGACCTGAGAACAAAGTGCTTGCTATAGAAAAATAAATTATGCATCATAAGTATAAATAACTTAGAATGACATAAGATTCCAATTGCACTGAGCCAGTTCAAATATGAATATCTATAACTAAGTATAATGGTAAAATAATGACCAAAACTAGAGTTATAATAATTTACATTTAAACTAAAATGTAAAGACAAAGAAAATGATAAACATAGATGAACCTAGCTTGAAATCAATATATGATCTAAAGTAGTAACAAAAATGTTTAAAAATAAAAGGTAAGAATGTCTTAACAACATGATACCAATATATGAATAATCAAGATTCATGTGGACCATCAAGGCATTCTTGAACACAAAAGATAAAAGAAAAATTAAATTAAAAAAAAGATACCGAAAACAATCAAATAAACAAAATGGCTCAAGAAGAATGTAATAACATAGGATAAAGATATAAACAATCGAGATCCATGTGAATCATCAAGATGTTTTGAAACACAAAAGAGATAAGAAAAAAATAATTAAGAAAACACAAGACCAAGATGAGACAAGAAGTAATAAAAAGAGAAAAGGAGAAGAAATAAAAGGAGAGGTACTAAGGCAAAATAAAACACCAAGAAAACACAAAAAAATACATAGAAAACTCAAATAAACACACATAAACAAAAACTAAGTTAATACAGTTTAAATACAAATGCTTATACATGTGCGGTAGAGGCGTTACTTTCTACCACATCACAACAATTAACAATGACAATTGTTCCCTAATGAAAGAGGAACAATGATAAAAGAAATGGGGGAAGAGAAGAAAGGGAAGGGGTTGGTCAAACTGAATCTAGATGTATAATACAAGTGGATGCTACCTACATAGTTTCATGAATGCATGTTCCAACATGAACTTTAAGCCAAATGTAGTTCTCCCAAGAAATGTGATAGAAGAAAAATGATGATCATACTAGCATGATTAATGTTATAGAAGAAATGGAAGATATGAAAAATGAATGAGAAGGGTCTGAAAAATAAGAATCAGATGAGATGAAAAAGAATGATCTTGCAAAATAGAAAGTGTATGGAAAAAGATGAAATGAAATAGTGTTTCGATGCTTGCAAAATGGTAAGATAATTCAAACTTAATAGTTTCTCACAAAATGATGAGAGCATGGGATGTTAGAATGGGAATGTACAAATATACAGATGTGTGAGACAATGGTTTTGTTCTTTTATGGATCATGTTCAAATGTTTTTAGTTTTTTAAAAGTATTTCTAATGTGTTTGGTGTTTTTGGGATAAAATATGCACAAGGTGGGACCATCTAGTCAAGCAGATGCACGTCCTGAGAGTAGAGGTTCTAATAATATAGCTAAGCCAACTGTAATGGCCCATGATAATAAATGGGAAAGAGCGAGGTTTTTGATTGAACTAAGAAAATGTAGCTATTCACTTGTTTGAAACTACACAAGACTGTCCTAGTTAAACTACTTTGTATAACTGCTACTAAATATGTTCATAATTTTTATGAGACATAATTGAGATCATAATTGGTCAAGGGACAAAAAAAGGTTTACAATATTATAGCATTCCCTAGATGTAGAGAGGATTACAAAGTAAGTTAGTCAAGTATTAGTCTATAAAAAATGAAACATGCATAAAGAACTAACTAACCAAGTCTATCTATTCTTATGGGAATTACAAAGGATAACAAAAAATAAATGAAATAAGCAACATCATATTACCTTCTAAAATGGATTCACCATACTCATGTGGCTTAAAAACATGTTCACCATTGATCAAGCATCCTTGTTTTTGTAAAAAATGATGGTAAGCTACTCCAGTTCCTCAAGAACACTCCATAGAACCTAGGCTACTTGATTGCAAATCACTAAACTAGCCTATCAGTGAAGCTTTGTGGAAATAATTTAGCGTTATAATTTTTCAATATTCAAGCTTTAAATATATTTGATCATAATAACCTTGCACCAAAATAGCTTAGAAATGATTTCTAGGGCCTCTTTATTTATAGATTTTTGAGATTGGTTAAGATCAACCATGACCATCCATCTCAAGATTGAGATGTGTGGCCATGAATAATCCTAATATTTAGAATTAAATCCATAATTATCCTCAAGATAAATAAGTATTAAAGAGGAATGGGAGTTATTAACTAGGCATGGATGACCCATAATCCTAATGTTTTATGCACTTATAGCTTGATGGATGCCACCCCATAGATGATGTCACTAGGTGATGCAAATAATAAGAATCAATTTAAAATATATATATATTCAACAAATCTCATGGAAAATCCACTTAAGTTCTTGATTTGGATTAATTAGCCTTAAACAAGTTAATCAACATTTATGAAATTATTTGAAAATTGGCCCTCAATTAATCAAAATGGTTAGAAAGTCATATTACTAGGTTGTAACTTGGCTGGGGAGGAATTAGAAGGTGACATTAGATGCATTGGAACAATATCCCATTCAGGATGTTACCAATAATAAATAACAAATGTACACGATGTGTACCAATGAATTAGAAGAAAAGAGTGATCTAGAGCACTAAATGGTGAAATGGTAATTTTGGCTCAAAATGATCTGATCAAAGTTAGTTAGTCCATAAAATGCATTGCCCTATTTAGGGATACTTAGACCTAAAATAGCACTTGTAAGTGACAAGTTCAAGCCATTTAGGGTGTTTTATGAATTTTTACCTAAAATGTGGATTTGAGTTCAATTCAAGTAAGATTGACAATTTCAACACAAATGGTGTTAGAAATTAGATGTCTACAGGTTATGTAACATCTATGAAAATGGTGCCAAAGGGAGGTTTGAGGCTAATTTCTAGTTTCTTTAGATGATGATGAAGTTCTTAAAAGACCCAATGCTAAGCTTTAGGGATCCATAGAGTAAATAATGATTCAAAAAAAATATATAATATGCCTCAAAATATGTAAAAAATATCATACCAAGCTAAGATAGATAAAAAATTTATTTGATAAAGCTTTGAATCTTCCAAGAAAAAAATCTTGCCAATCACACAATCATCTCATGGCTCTAATTCCATGATAAAATCAACATAATATACAATATATATGCAATATGTATTGGATCTATATGTTTTTGTTCCCAATTGTACACCTCTTTTTCTAGGCCTTACACACTTAATAAAAATGGCAAACAAAGATGAAATACCCATTGATATGTCATTATATCTAGGGAAGAGTTTGGCATCAAGAATGGACCAAATGTGGATCATGATCAGGAGGCACCAACAGAGGGTATGGTTAGCTCCCTACTATTTTTGGCTATGCCTAAACCAAGGTGAGAGGACCTATGGGGTAGCTTGCTCACATGAAAATATTATACAATTCAATCTCCATGGGGATTTTTAGCATACAATAATATGACTAGGGTGCAACCAAACTTATTCACTCCACCTAAAAAGGGTTGTCATACAGAATGAACAAATGCTCTAGGTCTCATATAAGCTACTAAAAATAGATGGGGATGTAATTTCAACATTCATTCTAAAGAAAATTTAGAAATAAGGGGATGAAAGGAAGATTGTAATACTGTGCTCAAAGCACAAAAGATAGACACATTTTAAGTATGCAAAGATTCATGCATTTGCATGGAAATAACACTTAACATATGTAATAAGGGGTATTATTTGTAGGGTAGGAAAGCTAGGATGTGTTAGATAATTTAAATAAGGGTGGTGTGGTGGTAGGGATTTTTTCAAAATTCATGACATCACTTATTGTAAAGATGTAAAATAATGACTTACAAGCTAATGGGAACTACTAGGAATGATTTGCATCCATTGGTGCTAATACAATGGAAATACAAAAATGATTCCTAAAACCTTAGAGCATGTACTATAACTAAAATTTCAAATACTTTTCCCTATCAAATCCATAAACCTAAGGTTCCCTTAAGAGGTTATCAACATCATATTTCTAAATCATTATGCAGAAAGGGATTTATAACCTAGATCTAAGGCCAAAAATGACTAGTAATGAGCATAAAAATAGATATCCAATCAATTAAAATTTAAAATCACATCATTGTATTTCATCAACAATAAAAATTAAGAACCACAGTAATTTCATTAAATTGAATAAGCATCTTACATACATCAATATTTCAAAATGATACCATGGGGACAAACATGGTGAATTTGCTTCTTGTTAGATAGGGGAGACATATACATATGCTCTCAAATCTCACTAATGGATGTAAAGATGAAACCACCTTATAAAGAGAGATAAAACATGCACACATTAGTTATCCCAATATTTGGAAGAGCCTATACTTGGAGAGAAAAACAAAGACCAACAACAACCACCTAGAATAGAGGACAAGCCCTCTATTTATACATTTTTACCACTTTACAAATATAGGAAGGTGGGTTATAATTTTAAATATTGAAATATTTCAAAATATCCCTCCAATTTCTACTAATATTCTCCCATCTAGAAAATATTCCTTGCCACACCTAGAATCTTCATTCATTTTCAAGGAAAATCATTATTATAATTACCTCTACAAGAAATGGGGAAGATTTGCAATAACCCTTTGCTTTCTTAGCTAGAGATGCATTTTACATGAGTTGGAAGGATAATATTCACCTTCAATCCAAATAAACCCTTTGTCTTCTTGTGCAACTCCCTAAAGATGCCCTTTGACCACTCATTAGCAAAGTTGGAAACTTCTGGACAACTACCCTTCCTTTTATGCATGCCAAAAAATAACCTTGATCTTAAAATAATGGGATTTGAACATACTAGACCCATGGCTGCTTAATAAATATTTTTTGGAATGGCCCACCTTGATCTTATAAACCTTCAATATTTCTCCCATGGAGGTTTTTGAACAAACAAAGCAATGAAAAATGCAAAACATAGGTCATTTTACCTTTTTTTTTTTTTGGCTCTAACTTGCCTTTTCACACCTTTTAATTTTCACATTTTATTTTTTCAAATTTTATTTTTAGGGTTACCTCCACATTTTTTAATGCATAAATGCATTACTTTTCACTTTTTGGACTTTTGGGGAAATTTTAGTCCCTTTTGCAAATTTACAATTTTTTTTGTTTTGGGGAAGTCTAGATCCCATTTGTAATTTTACAATTTTCAAATTGTAGAATTTTAAATTATAGAATTTCAAATGTAGTTGAAATTCCCCCCAAAATTTTTCTTAAGGAAATAGGAACTCTAGCTAAAATTTGTAAATTTGTAAATTTTAGTTGGAGTTCTTGCTTGCCTATAAAACTTCCTTTAGGGAAATGGGAACTTTAGTTACAATTTGCAAAACTACAAAATTGCAAATTACAATTGGATTTCCCATTTCCTTAAAAGGCTCCCTTAGAGAAATGTAAAATCCAACTATAATTTTTAATTTGTAAATTTGTAAAATTTAAAATGGCCTTGAGAGTTCCCATTTGCACTAGGACCCTTAGGGAAATGGGAACTCCAACTAAATTTTTCAATTTTATAAAATTGTAAACTTACAATTGGCCTTGAAAGTTATCACTTGAACTATGGGATTATGTCGATCAGTGTTGACTGAGGGGTTTTGGAGATCCAAGTTCATTTTTCAATTTGTACAAGTACAAAATTGTAAAATTATATTTCTCTCTGAATTCTCCCTAAAGCTCTTCTTGAGTTGATTTTTATCCAAGCTTTGGCTAGAAGGATTGGGAGAGTTGACCATAATATTTACTTGCATTTTGGAGACTTATATTTTGAAAATTGCTTCTCCCACACAAATCTCCTAGGGACTTTGGGGGCCCCTCATGCAATTTTTTGAAACTTGAAAATTCTAGATTTTTTCCCTAACTCCATTCCTATAACCTAGTCTAACAAAGCATCTTGTAGAAGATTCTTATAAATAAACTCTTTCTCAACCTGATGTATCAATTCAAAAATATTTATCTATTTACACAATGCATTTGGATCTGAATCACTTTCTAATGGAAACTTGTATTACCCCTCATTTACTCATAAGATTGAAATGGTTTCCCTACATCAAATCCAAAATTCATTTGTATAGTACTAACCCCATTATTTTGGGTGAAATAGGAACTCTAGCTAAAATTTGTAAATTTGTAAATTTTAGTTGGAGTTCTTGCTTGCCTATAAAACTTCCTTTAGGGAAATGGGAACTTTAGTTACAATTTGCAAAACTACAAAATTGCAAATTACAATTGGATTTCCCATTTCCTTAAAAGGCTCCCTTAGAGAAATGCAAAATCCAACTATAATTTTTAATTTGTAAATTTGTAAATTTGTAAAATTTAAAATGGCCTTGAGAGTTCCCATTTGCACTAGGACCCTTAGGGAAATGGGAACTCCAACTAAATTTTTCAATTTTATAAAATTGTAAACTTACAATTGGCCTTGAAAGTTATCACTTGAACTATGGGATTATGTTGATCAGTGTTGACTGAGGGGTTTTGGAGATCCAAGTTCATTTTTCAATTTGTACAAGTACAAAATTGTAAAATTATATTTCTCTCTGAATTCTCCCTAAAGCTCTTCTTGAGTTGATTTTTATCCAAGCTTTGGCTAGAAGGATTGGGAGAGTTGACCATAATATTTACTTGCATTTTGGAGACTTATATTTTGAAAATTGCTTCTCCCACACAAATCTCCTAGGGACTTTGGGGGCCCCTCATGCAATTTTTTGAAACTTGAAAATTCTAGATTTTTTCCCTAACTCCATTCCTATAACCTAGTCTAACAAAGCATCTTGTAGAAGATTATTATAAATAAACTCTTTCTCAACCTGATGTATCAATTCAAAAATATTTATCTATTTACACAATGCATTTGGATCTGAATCACTTTCTAATGGAAACTTGTATTACCCCTCATTTACTCATAAGATTGAAATGGTTTCCCTACATCAAATCCAAAATTCATTTGTATAGTACTAACCCCATTATTTTGGGTGAAACTTATTTCTCTATTTCTAAGTTAAAGATGAAATGTACATATAACCATAGATACTACAATGGAAAGAGTAACCAAAACCATCTTACTTTGATTGGTATCCTTCCTCGAGATCACAAGTGCTCTTTTGGCTATGAGGTTACTTTCCTTGGTATGGACAACTTTGCACAAAATCTAGCAAGCTGAATGACCATACCCAATCATTATGATTATTTGAACTTAGCCATAGTTTAGAGAGAGTATTAATATCCTTGGGTATATTTATATCCTCCTCGCTAGTTGAAGTGACAATAGCATCCCTTCTAAAAGATTTACTATATTCAAATGAATTAGGTGTAATTTGTTCAACTTCAGCTCCATGATAGGTTTGCTTAGAATCTAATGCAACTAAATAATCAATTTCCCTTCTGATAACTTTAAACTTTAAAACAAAATATCTAAATAGGGTATAAATTTTTAGGGTACTATATGGTAAAGGATGATGAAACTTCACTTTGAACAGATGTATGTGACCCATTCCATACAAGTTATGATCAATCAGGAATTGAAAAATAAATAGTATATGTGACACATGAGGTTAGAAAACATGATTCAATATCTTGACACCAAGAATCAAATTAGATACATGATCTACTTCCTCTAGGTAGCATTCAACAATTTTTTATGAATAACTGATCATCTAAGTAATAACCACATAATTTCTTGTAATGCATAATGTTGTAGCTATGAACATGTTGCCATTTTTCACTAATACCACTACTTAGTTTCATGGATTTTTTAACTATAGAGGCTAAGTAATAAACATAGGTACAACCTTATTCAATATTTTTAGGTAGGTAATTTTCAAATGGTACATAAAGATATGGAAAAATTTGGCTGACGTACACATAATTATTCTATCCAGCAAGAGTAGGGCCATATATTCTTATCATAAGAACCTCTGTTACCACTTCACCTTGAAATGAGTGTAGCAGATATCCACTTTCAATTATATATACATGTGTCTTTTTTTAATTTATGTAAATCTACTAATTTGGCTCAAATAAGAACACTTACAATGAGGACCGAGTTTGATTTTGTACCTAAAATTAGCATTAAATGTAATGATTTTTAGGCCTCATCATTGTTCTCATTTTGGGTATACCATGCAATTATAATATCTCATGTAATCACATTTGACTTGAGATAATGATTACATCTGATGGAATGCCATTAAGGCCTCTTCATCCTATATGGTCTTATCCTTATCTAAAAAGAGTCATATAAATCATGTCATTTGAAAAGTGATGCATGTTTTTTATGCCTGTAAAGTGTTTAAACTACTCACCTATCTCCCATGAAATGACCTTTCCCACCTATTATTTTCTCTTCCTTTCTTGAAATCGAGATCTAGGAATATAAATCACAATTTTCAATTTATCTAAGTGCTAATTTCAATTCAACTTCCCTTTTCCACCACACTTGTCTCTATTGCATTTTAGGATCTAGAGATGAGCCAATAATTTGTAATATTAACAATTTCATTTCACCATTTATTTCTCCACCATACCTTTCCTAGGGAATTATTTAGCCCCTTTTGTAATTCAAGTTATCCCCCCAAACCTCTAGTAGAACTCTATACCATCATTTTCAACTTTCCATGGTCAAACTACAGCCAATAGATTATTCTCTACCACATACCACACACCCTTTAGCAACACAAAAAAATTAACTTTATTTTAATTCCTTCTACTTTATTCCATGTGGAATTCTCATTAGGGCATGGGCTCAAGTGTTGAAAACATTTTCAATGTGGTTTATATTTTTGTGGCATGGTTGTGCCTTTTCAACATCTTTTTGGTTCATCTTATGATTCCATGTGGGCTCATAATTCTCATGCATTCCTCTCTTCGTAAATTCCATAAACACATGGTGAAAATTTGAACACCAACATTATCTCTCACCTATGGATATACACCCCTTGTAGGTGTGTAAAGAACCTCAGAACGCAAGACCAGGTTCTAATCCATTGGTCCATAGAGTGAAAAATTTAGTAACTTCAACAAACACCCATGGAAGCTCAACAAAAATATATCAATAGGATTTAAAAATGAACACATAACAAATATAATAAAATGAACTATACAAATAAGACCCAAAGAAATGGGGAAACAAAAATAATTAAGCAAAAAGACTATAAAATATATAATACTGTACACAGTCACAAGCTCAGTCAAATAAATGTTTTAGATATCTTTTATTAACTAGTTGCTCTAGTATCTCATCATCCCTTAGTCTCTCAAACTTTTCTAGCAGCTTGGTGGCCAAGATGAAGTGAACCAATCTCTGCAATTTCCTAAAAGTATTATTTTTAGGCTATAATGGGATGAAGTGATGAATTAAATCCTTCATGTTTGATCTCAAATCTGAATAAGACCAAGCCAAAAGATCTTGGTACCTTTTCAATAGTTATAAATAAGCTTATTTCTTGGTTGTAATTAGGTAAGTACCAAGTAAGAGTGCCTCATTATTAGTAATGTCATTTGTGTACTCTAAGTACTACTTGAAAGAAAACTAAAAATATTCATCCTTAGGGGAATAAAAGATAAACCCAACTTCATCTAATGACAATATCCAAATAGCACCTTTGTTTTCAAACCCAACATCAAAAAATAACTAGTTCAACAACATCCACATTCCCAATGAAGTTACCCAATTACACATCCATGTACAATAATTTATTTAGAGAACATTTTGGATATTTAATTACATCATGATTTGGTAACTCATATGCTTATGTCATATTAACATCACAATAAAATTTAAAAGTTGGGACACATACCTTCTTGACCACACTTCAAAACTAATAAATAGTAGTATCACTCATCAATTATATGGAGACAAACATCTTGCTTTGGGATACTTGACAATGAATCATAAAAATATCATCATCATCATTAGATGTACACTCAAGATCATCCACATCTTCATCAATTAGTTTAGTAGTATCATGTGGGGGATGTGGGAGGAAGCACTTGTCACACCAATCAATTTCTAAATCATAATTTATCATATTCACTTTGGCATGCAATGGATTAGGCACTTATTTTTTATCCCCTCTATTCTAATTTCTATCATCATGTGCAAGCATCTTTTATGCATGATTTGGACTTTGAACTCTCTCTTGACTAGTAGACCCATGAGGCAGCCCCTTCTCATCCATAGCCAACTTGTAGGACATCTCTTTGACAATGGAGGCCAAAGTCTTAACATTCTCGTCAAGGTTGGCATTATTAGCTGACCACATTTTTTTCCATATTAACCAATTTTACATCAACATGATTTATATTATTCCCACAACTACTTAAGGGATAAGGCTCCCATAGCCTTTATATTGTTCTCAATTTGTATGGCCATATTGAATTCCAATCATAGGTTCATGGGAGCCTTATCCCTCAAGTAGTATGCAACCTTCTTGTCAAAGGCATCATGATATTTAATCAAACACATTATCTCACTAGGCCTTATGTTTTTAGGAAGTCACATCATGGTCTTATTGAATCATGTATTTAAGTCTTACACACACTCATTGGGGTTAATTTTTATGTTTTCAAACTCAGCCAAAAGAAATCTAGGATCAATTCTATCACTAGACTAAATTTTGAACACATTCTTCATTTCTTCCCATGAATCAATGTATCTATGGGGAAGGGAATTGAACCACTCTTATGCATCTTCTTTCAGCATGTGTACAAACAACTTAATGCACACATCATCATGCTCAACCTAATAATCCTCAATGACAATGTGAAAATCCTTCAAGTTCTGATCACCACTAATTGCATTATTCCCTTGAAACTTTGGAAAGTGGTTCCTCACTTCATTTAGAACCTCATTAAGTTAACCCTTCATATCATCAAAATTGATAGGCCTAAATATAGGAATGCAAAGTACAAGACACTAATTCTCATCTTGGTCCTTATGTCTCATGATTGATTCAATGGTGGGTTCAAGAATAAATGGCAAAGGGCTATGAGGGGATGAGTGAGGTGGACTTGGGGGATCAAACTTAGGAAAGGATTCAACTAGTTAAGAAGGAATTAGATAGTGAACGTGGTTATATGATTCAAAATAATTAGAAGAACTATGAAATTACTCAATAATAGGAAGTTCAACAAAAATTTCAAGATTATTAGAATCTAGATAGCCCAAATAGTCCTTAGAAACTAAAATTTGCCCTTCAACTAGCCTCCAAACTTGTCTCCTTCATCTTTGATGAACACTTAAGGGTGAGACAATTTTTTTTGATGAGTCAACTTTGAAGGATGATCTCAATCCTTCCGTATTTGCAAGAAAGATAGCTCTAAAAGCTAAAGATATTCAAAGTGGGCACTGATCTTTCTTTGAAACCAAATGATGTTTTGAAGTCACCATTAAAAATAAACTTCTAGAATATAACCATTTATAGACTTGCAGTGATACATACTAAAATCATATTTACTGAAATTAGTGATGATGTATGAAATAAAGGACACTATAAATTTTAGACTCATGTTAAAAAGGGGAAACCAACTCAAAACATGATAAATTTATATCTATTTGTAACAAATTCAACATATGTCAATTCAATCAAATCTCTCAATTCCTGGCACGTCCCCAATGGAGTTCAACAATGTTGACAGCCAAAATAGCAAATAAACAAATAATAACCTCAACTTTAAAACCATGAGATAACATGGATAAAATTTATCTAAAAATATAGATGATATTACTTGCATAAAAATATAGGTAGAGAAATTTCAACCCTAAAATTTACAATCATTTCTTTGTAATAGTCCATGGCAACACAAGTGCCATGGGTGTCTTTTTTTATCCTCGATAATTATGCTAGTTTAGGAAACATTGACAAACCAAACATATTCAATAAATGAAAATATAGGTAGATAAATTTCATCATGAACTAATTATATCTCTCTACAAGAGCCTCCAACAACACACATGTCAATACTATTAGTTTTTCCCTGGTAATGGTGTCAGATGAGTTTTAGTTCCTAGTTGTAGACATCTTTTTATTGGCCTTGCACATTTGAGAAAAATGGAAAACAAAGATGAAAACCCCATTGATATGTCATTATAGCTGGGGAAGGGTTTGGCATCAAGAATGGATCAAATGTATAAAATGACTAGGAAGCACTAACAGAAGGTATGGTCAACTCCCTACTACTTCTGAGTATGCCTGTACCAAGCTGAGAGGACCTATGGGGTAGTTTGATTACATGGATGGATTATAAAATTCAATCTCCATGGGTATTTTTGGAACATAATAATATGAATAGGGCACAACCAAAATTATTCACTCCACCCATAAAGGGTTGTCACATAGAATGAACAAATGCTCTAGGTCACATACAAGTTATTGAAGATAGATGGGGATGTGCATGTAACTTTCATTCTAAATAATTTTCAAAAATAGGAGGCTGAAAGGAAGATTACAATGCTAGGTTTTAAATCACAAAAGGTAAACACATTTTAATCATGCAAAGATTCATGCATATATAAACAAATAGTACTTAACATATATAATAAGGGGTATTATTTACATGGTAGGACATGTAGGACAAGTTAGATAGTTTTAAAAATGGTGGTATGTTGGTGATTTTCAAACAACAAAGATTATTTCAACATTGATGACATCACTTATTGCAAAGATGTAGAAAAAATGACTTACAAGTTTTTTTATATTATTGGTAAATGGTTTTGAAAGGGAACATACCCAATACACAATAAGGCTCAAAATCCAAAAAAAAAAAGTAATCCCATAACCAAAAAATGTTCAAAATATAGATAATACATGAGTACAATACTAGTTTTTTGATGAGTGAGGTCCACCCCAAGCTAAAAAAAAGGTCTAAAACCATAATAAATAAGAGAGGGAAATAATAATGAGTATCCTTCCATATAAAAATATAAAAATATCATATCAATAGCAACTTCACAACATCAAAGCAACACCAAAGAAACAAGAAGTTAGTAAAATAGAGAACTAAAAATTAATAAAAGGAAGCTTCGCTTGAGGAGCTTGTTGAAGCTATTCTTGAGTCCCTCCAATGCATTAAATAGATCGAGAGCATTAGTTTGAGATGGATAAATCATGTCAATGGTGGTTAGAGCATAAGTCTTCTCAGTGCCACCATTCCACAAACTCAAATGCATGTTGCTAAGGGTACAAAAATGCCTAACTTGAAACTCAAGAAACTCTAGAATGGCCTAGTGAAAATGACTTACAAGTTAATGGGAACTACTAGGAGTGATTTTCATCCATTGGTGCCAATACAAAGCAAATACCCAAATGATTCCTGAAACCCTAGAGCATACACTGTAACAAAAATTTTAAATAATTTTCCCTATCAAATCCATAAACCTAAGGTGCCCTTATGAGTTAATCAAAAACATATTCCCAAATCACTATGCATAAAGGGATTTATAACCTAGATCTAAGCCCAAAATGACAACTAGTAATGATCATAAAAATAGATAGACAATCAACTAAACTTGCAAAACATATCATTATATTTCATCAATAAGAAAAAGTAAGAACCACAAGTATTCTTGTTAACTTGAGGTAAAATATTACATACATCAATATTTCAATACATTTACATGGGGACAAGCATGTTTATTTTTCTCTTTGTTAGATATGGGAGACATATAAACATGCTCTTAAAACTTGATAATGGATGCATAGCTATAACCACCTAAGTAAAAGAGACAAAATATATACACAACAATGATCCCAAAATTTGAAAGAGCCTATACTTGGAGATAAAAACTAGGAATAATAACAACCACTTAAAATAGAGGATAAGCCCTATATTTATACATTTTTTACCACTATACAAATCCATGAATGTGGGTTTCAATTTTGAAAATTGAAAATTTGAAAAACAACCCTCCAAATTCTACCAAGATGCTCCCAACTAGAAAATATTCCTTTCCATGCCTAGAATCTTCATCCATTCACAAGAAAAATCATTGTTCTAACTACCTCTATAAGAAATGATGAATATTTGCAACAACTCTTTGCTTTCTTGGCTAGAAATGCATTTTACATGAGTTGGAAGGAGAATATTTTCCTTGGATCCAAAAAAAATCTGTCTTCTTGTGAAATTGTCTAGAGATGCCCTCTAACCACTCATTAGAGTAGTTGGAAACTTTTGGACAACTACCCTTACTTATATGCACACCAAATAAAAACTTTGATCTTGTAATGATGGAATTTGAACAAACTAAACCTATGGTTTCTTGAGAAATATTATTTGGAGTGGCACTAGTTGATTGTTGGTTCCTAGTTATAAACCTCTTTTACTCATCTTTTCATACTTGAGAAAAATGACAAATAAAGATGAAAAAACCACTAATATATCATTATAGTCAGTGAAGGGTTTGGCATCAAGAATAGACCACATGTCAAAAATGACTGGAAGGAACCGACAAAGGGTGTGGTTAGCCCCCTATTAATTCTAGCTCTACTTGAACCAAGTGAAAAGACTTATGGGGTATCTTGCTCACATAGAGATATTATACAATTAAATCTCCATGGGAATTTTTAGAACACAAGAATATGACCAGGGCAAAACCAAACATATTCACTTCACCTAAGAAGGGTTGTCATAGGGAATGAACAAATGCTCTAGGTCACATACAAGCTACTGAAGATAAATGGGGATGTGCTTGCAACATCATTCTAAATAATTTTCAATAATAGGGGGATGAAAGGAAGATTGTAATGTTAGGCTTCAAAGCACAAAAGGCAGACACATTTTAAGTATGCAAATATTCATGCATCTGCTAGCAAATATCACTTAACATGTGCAATAAGGGGTATCATTTGTAGGGTAAGATAGATAAGACAAGTTAGATAGTTTGAAAAAAGGTGGTGTGTTTGTGGTTTTCAAACAATCAGGATTATTTCAACATTCATGGCATCACTTATTGTAAAGATGTATAAAAAATGATTTACAAGCTAATAGAAACTATCAGGAGTGATTTACATCCATTGGTGCCAATAAAATGTAAATACCCAAATGATTTTTTAAACCCTAGAGCACACACTGCAACTAAAATTTCATTTAATTTTCCATATCAAATCTATAAACCTAGGGTGCACTTAAGAGGTTATCAATAACATATTTCCAAATCACTATGTAGAAAGGAATTTATAACCTAGATCTAAGCCCAAAATGACAACTAGTAATGAGCATAATACCTAAATCTAATCAACTAAACTTACAAAACACATCATTATATTTCATCAATAATAAAAATTAATAACCAAAAATATTTTCATTAACTTGAAGTAAAATCTTACATACATCAATATTTCAAAATGCTACCATGGGGACAAGAATGGTGAGTTTCCTCCTTGTTAGACAATAGAGACATATAAACATGCTCCCATAGCTTTCTAATGGTTGTATAACTACAACGAATTTAGCAAGAGAGGCAGAACATGAACACAATAATGATCCCAAAATTTGGAAGAGCCTAAGAGATAAAAACAACAACAAAAAAAAACTACCTAGAATAAAGGACAAGTCCTCTATTTATACATTTTTTTTATCACTTTAAAAATCTAAGAATGTGGATTGCAATTTTCAATATTGAAAAATATCCCTCCAAGTTCTACCAAGATGCTCTTAGTTGGAACATATTCCTTGTCATACATATAATTTTCATCCATTTGCAAGAAAAATCATTGTTATAATTACCTCTATAAGAAATGATAAATATTTGTAACAACCCTTTGATTTCTTGTTTAGAAATGCATTTTACATGAGATGGAATGAAAATATTTTCCTTGGAGCCAAATAAACCTTAGTCCTCTTGTGCAACTACCTAGATATGCCCTTTTACCACTCATTAGCATAGTTGGAAACTTATGGATAGATGCCCTTCTTTCTATACACGCCAAAGAATAACCTTGCTCTTGCAATGATAAAATTTGAACATACTAGACCCAATAATAACTTAGAAATCTTCTTTTGAGTGTCCCACCTTTATATTATAAAAATGAAATATTTCTCCCATGGTGGTGTTTGAGCGAATAAAGCAATGAAAAATGCAAAACTTAGGTCATTTTATCTTTTTGCTTTTTGGCTCCAACTTGCCTTTTCACACTTTGAATTTTTCACATTTGCTTGTTTCAAAATTTATTTTTAGGGTTACCTCCATATTTTTTAATGCATAAATGCATTACTTTTTACTTTTGGCCTTTTGGGGAAATTTTGGTTCCTTTTGTAAATTTACAATTTTCCTTGTTTTGGGGAAATCCAGGTCCCATTTGTAATTTTATAATCTAAAATTTTTAGAATTAAAAATTGTACAATTAAAATTCATAATTTTAATTACCCCCAAAATTACCCTTAGCTAAATGGGAACTCGAGCTACAATTTACAATTTGAAAATTTGCAAATTTGCAAATTGGAGTTGGAGTTCTCATTTACTTGAAAAGCTTCCTTTAGGGAAACAAAAACTTCAACTACAATTTGTAGTTTATAAAACTATAAAATTGAAAATTGTAGTAGGATTTCCAATTTACCTAAAAGGTTACATTAAGAAAATTAGAACTCCAACTACAATTTGCAATTTTTAAATACACAAAATTGAAAATGGTCATGAGAGTTCCCATTTACACTAGGACCCTCAGTAAAATGGGAACTCCAATTTCAATTTACAATTTTTCAAAATTACAAAATTTTAATTGGCCTTGAAAGT
This sequence comes from Torreya grandis, assembly GCA_037957365.1. Taxonomy (NCBI): domain Eukaryota; kingdom Viridiplantae; phylum Streptophyta; class Pinopsida; order Cupressales; family Taxaceae; genus Torreya; species Torreya grandis. The sequence continues at coordinate 511,914 of JARHVA010007543.1, read as the reverse complement.
TCTCACTTGTACTATCATCTTATGTTGATCGGCATTGACTAGGGGGTTTAGGATATCCAAGTACAATTTACAATTTACACAAGTGTAAAATGAAAAAATTGCATTTCTCCCTAAATTCTCCCTAAAGCTCTTCTTGAGTTGACTTTTCTCCAAGATTTGGTTGGAGGGATTTGGAGAGTTGAACATAATTTTCACTTAAATTTTAGATATTTTCATTTTGTGAATTAATTTTCCCACACAAATCTCCCAGGGACTTTGGGGGCCTCTCCTACAATTTTTTGAAACTTGTAAATTCTTGATTTTTTCCCTAACTCCATTCCTGTAACCTGGTCTAGATAATCATCTTATATAAGATTCTAAAAAAAAAAATCTTTATCAATTTGATGTATCAAATCAAAAATCTTTATCTGTTTGCATAATGCAGTTGGATCTAAATCACTTTCTAATGGAAACTTGTATTACCCCTCCTTTACTCATAAGATTCAAATGGTTTCCCTACATCAAAGCTAAAATTCATTTGTATAGTACTAACCCCATGATTGTAGGTGTAATTTTTGGCCAATTTTGGCCCACATACCAAGTTGCTGCCTAGATAAAATAGGTTGCTAACATATTATAAAATGAACAAATTATTAGATGGAATGATTGGTTTAAGGATATCATTTTACCACAAAAGATTTTGGAAGAGTTTAAGTTCACTTAAACTGTAATTTGTCAATTTCTAAGGGATAGGTATAAAGTGTTGTAAAGACCCTATGGGATGTTAAGAATGCTTAGAATAAGTATGTAAATGCATATCATTCATCTCATTATTCATTGTGTTCATCTACACATCTTAGGTCTAGTGACAGAAATTCTAAGTAGGCACTTTGATGACATCATAATTACCACATATGGATGAGTCAGCGAGAATCACTTATATGGGTTTATGTACATTAATCCCAAGAACATATGTAACATGTTTTAGGTCATCCACCAAATTTCATCAAAAGATATGAACATCTAAAGTTGGCCTCTCAATCAAAATTCACTAAGTTTCCATACTTAGCCAATTTGCAAGGAACTCAATAGAGCTAAGTGAGCATATTGAAAGACCATATCTCACAAATCTAGTAGTTTTAGGAGAAAATGATCATATGGTTCTATTAAAATTGGTCCTTAGTTGCTACACACTAAGTTTTAGATCATATGCTAAATCACAATAAAAGTTATGCATGTTCACAGTTGGCTCCTCAGTCAGATTTCACTAAGTTTTCCATACTTAGCCAAATCAACTAGACCATTATCAGGACGTCATGCAGGAATGAACAAACTAGTCAACTTGAGAATTTATATAAACACAATTATAAATATCTTGAGACTAGTACATCAAATGGGTTAATCCTTTTCAATCTTAAGGACATCTTCTAAAAATTTGGTGCCTCCATGACTTTTATACTTCAAGTTATAAGCCTTCAATGTTCAACCTATAACATTAGACATTCATGCTAATGTCAAAATAAATCTCTGGTAAAATCCATATGAGATTAAATTTTATGGTCTATGTGATCTCAAATACATTCTATGGGGCATCAAATGTAGTTTTTAGGATGCCAATTTTAAGCTCCATAAACTAATCATTGTGGTTCAAATAGTGGGTCCCGAGTAGATCTAAGGGTTCACATTTAATCGCTTATCAAGATCAAATGGTGTGTATATGGTCAAGAAGTTAGTGAACCGAAGAAGTAAATTTGTGATTGAAAAGTGTTAAAAATGCATTCAACTAGTAGAAAATCAATGACTCATGGGAATTCATATAGATCAAAAATCAATTTGAGCTCAGATTACTATTTTTCCTTGATTCCTCTTGTTCATTATGTTAGCTTAGTCTAGTTTCATTTAATCCATGACCAAAAAATCCATATAAAATCCCATTCAAATATAATTTGGAAAGGCTTGGAAAATATCACTCAAAAAAGAAAGAATACAAGTAAGACCACTCAAGAAATGTTCCCTATTCTTTATATATAGCTAGCCTATACACTTTCAAGCCAATTCAAGTCATTACACCAACCCCTAGTCATCTCAAGCACACCTAGTTTTTATATTTCTTGTATTTTATTTCTCTATTATACCAAGTACTCTTAAAGAGAGAAATACATATGGCTGATACCTCCTTAGAGTATTGGTATGTAGGCAGCATGCACACACATGAGGTGTGAAGCACATATAGTGCATCTTACACACATTAACCCCTTTTATTTATTTGTAAAATTTTATATTCAAGTGCATAAAATTTAGAGACATAAGAAATCAAATCTATAAGGAGATATATTGACAATGAGGCTCTAAAATTTGGTACACAAGTTGACATTGACCAAACAAATAAAACCTAGAAAGCTTAGATCTTTAGGATAATAGTGTTAAAGAAGGAATATAACGTCAGAGCCCAAGGTGTCTATTTTTAGTGTTCCTATCTAATTAAGAAATGAAGTTCAAGATCCTATTTGTGATAGTGTCTTAGGCCTGTACATGAATTTCTAGATCCTGTCTTAGTCAGATCAATACAAAATAAGATAAGTTTAATTTTCTCTCTCACTATTATTTTTATAAAAGCTAAAAATATAATGAGATTTCACAAATTAGTAGCTTTAATTTGTAATATTATTTACTAATTTTCTCCTACTCAAACCCTTTTATTATTTAGGAATTAAACACTAATTTCCCCAAAAATAATAAATCATTTGGGGAACCTGACTTACTTTAAATTTACCCTAAAAACCTTAGAAACCATAGGGTAAATTCTTAGTTAATTTTTACCATAAAATTTTGAATTTTTTCTTGAATATTTAAAGTATAAGTTCATCCAAAGTTTTAAAATTTAGTAGTAAATTTTAAAATAATTTTATTTCAAACCCTAGTTGCATCAACTAGCTCCCAGTAATTTTCCAACATTAATCTAATAATTTCTTGATTTTTTTCTTGCATATATAAATCATAAATTTGATTCAAATTCTCAAATTCAATAGTAATTTAAAAAATAATTTTATTTCAAACCCTAGTTGCATCAACTAGCTCTCAGTAATTTTCCAATCTTTTTCTAATTTTTAGTTGCATATTAAAATTAAAAAAACAATTCAAATTTCAAGAATTTATAGTAATTTCAAAAAAAAAATCCTCAAAACCCTAGTTGGATCTACTAGGTCCCATTAAATAAAACACTTTCCCATAATTTTTTGAATTTTTACTTACATACTTAACTCAAAAATTCAATTTCAATTTCAAAAATTCATAGTATTTTACAAAAATATTATTGTCAAAACCCTAGTTGCATATATTAGCACTTGTTTGCTTCTTGAGGTATCACCTTACATCCATAATCAAATTGTAAAAATTATTCTCACTTATGTACAATTTTTTCTTACATTTCTTACATATAACAAGGAAACCATAATGGCCCCTATCATATACATGAGTGATGAAGTCTATTATATGTTGGTACAAAGCTTCATCCTTTGTATTTCATGCTTATGTTTCATTATATGGGATGATATTACAAAATTCACTTCCAAAAAAGCACAAAATTTCAAAATTCTTTTTGCATATTCTCTTTTTCTCATACAAAATAATTACCAGCTCCATTTTTCTAAATGTATTTGAAATGTTATAGTACATGTCAAAATCTTATATGCCTTTATGAAAAAATTCATGATCTCTACCCTTTAATTTCTATTTCTCATGTGGAATTTTTTTCAAACTTATCATGCTAAACATGTTAGAAATTTTATGATTCATGTCAAAATTTTCTATGCATTCATGAATGAATGCATGCTCTCTCTCCCTTGCTTGCTATCTCTCATGTGGAATTCTTTTTATAAACATATTTTTTTACAACTTATAATTCCAATTACATGAATTTTATCCCACATACAAGGTTTTTACCTAGAGTATCCATTCCATAAGATAACAACCACCTGTCAAGTTTTAATGGCATATCTTATGCCCAGGAAATAGTTCCCTTCTCTTCCTCTCCCCTAAGAGGGTGATAGTTACTTTCCCTATAACTAGGTCCATGTTATCACCCATCAAAAAGGTAAGGTAGACTATACTATTGTTCCTAATGCATACATTCATCCTATAGTTTCTTCAAACCTTCTTCAACATATGTGCTTAGATGTTCAATCAGAATCAACTAGGGTTTGCACTTGTGAGACTCTAAGGGTTCAAATCACAAATATGAGAATTAATTTTATATTTACAAATGTAGAATCAACTATTACATGAAAATATTAAAACATTGGAAAATTAGATTATAATGCAAAAGCCTCAAAGTCACCTTGTTTGTCAATCATATATATGCACCTTCATCGATTTAATTGGTTAAAATCAATGTTACATATCAAAACAAGAAATCACAACAAATTAACTCTATCGTTAGTGATTTAAAAATAATTAAAAGATCAAATAAGATTTCAAGTTAGTTACTAAGGGAAATGATTAAATATAATTTGATCAAACTACCTCTTCTACATCTAGTGAGAAGATCCATATATTATTATGCATATCATAGAATGCATGGGCATCACACAGATTCATGTTTGGCATTGAAAACACATATACAATAGATAATTTCTAATAAGGACCCTATACAATGTAAATTAGTCAAACAATCCATAGTGATATAGGAACACATTCACAAAGGATCAAATTCAAAAATAGTACAAAAGTGGTTACCAAAGCATAACTCAAAACAACAAAAGGATCAAAAATCAAAATCAAAGCAACAAACAGTACCACAAGCATAGGTAAAGAATGAAAAATACGCTAATATACCTCTCTAAAATGAGGCTCAATTTTTAATCATTATGGGTTTGGTTAACAATATCTACAATAGTTTGATTATCAAGGTTAAGGGTTGGACAAACATGCTCAAGGTGTCACTACTCCTATTCTAGTAATTGATAATGTTTATCACCAAGGTTTGAGATTTATTGAAAATATTAAGGTAAATAATTCATAGACATAATTCATCAAAGGAAAAGATCCAGATACAAAAAAGTCAACACTAACATTCCATTGGTTCAAAATCAAGATGTTAATCATGAGTGGACTAATATAGGTTATCATGATTTCCAAGATACCAACAATGAATCTGAATATTCATAATCTTATTTTTAGCCATTCCTTCATGCTTCATAATCATGCATGATTCCTTTATTTGATATAGGACATGATGAGAGGGAGTCTCCCATGAGACTCATCAGTTAGTATCACCTCCTCTTAGCCTTGTTTATAAATAATTTTTCATAATTACTTGTAGACAACTTCTTTTTAATTTCTTGTACATAGTCCTCTTTTGATTGATTGTACATAGATTAAATATTTAAAAAATATCAAAAACATTCAAATATTTCAAAAATACAAAAATGTTCAAATATGTCAAAACTCTAAAAACATTCAAATAATTCAAAAACATCAAGAACATTCTGATTATATGCATCACCCATGATTTACATTGATACTACTATTCTAGGACTTAAATTTTCTATTTCATGATATTGTATGTCAATTTATCTAAATTAACATGCTTCACTTGATCTTCTTTGAATGTGTGTAGTAATATCCAGCTACTTGATTGCTTCACTCTACCCATTAAGGGGGTATCCTACTTCTACATTCAAGACACACATCGATATACATACCCACTAGGGGTATCTTCTACATGACTACACCATCTAGGTTATGTCATTAATAGAATCCAAACTCTAAGTTACCATGTTAATATACATTATCTACTAGATTAAATATATTACTTTATCGACATATCATTAGTATCTAGCACTTATGTGTTTTTTAGCATATACCTAGTCTTGTACTAAACATATCTTGCATACTTTACTTCTTGATTTGATTAGTTAGATGCATTTGTAATTCTAGTTTCTTACATGCTTTATTTTCTTGTTTAGCATTAGCTTGATGTGATTGTATTTTCTTGTTTCCTATTTGTCTCTTGTATGTGCCTTATGACATTTACCAATGTCCTTTGCTTCTATTCATTTGTGTGCCTTAGGACATTTGCCAATGTCCTTTGCCTATAATACACTATATGATTATGTCTTTCATGCCAACTTGTTTGTTTTAGTTGTATGTGTATATGTCATTTGAACATACCTTGTATGATTTCTTTTTAGTTTGAGTGACATGTACCCATGTCCCTTAATTTATTAGCCCCTTGACCACTCTTGTATACTTCTTTATTCTTGCTTTGTGTGCTTGTTGCTTGTTTGCTTCTCAATTGACTGTAATGTCATAATCCATATCATGCATTATTCATGTTTTCTTAGATTCCATGATGGACATCATGATCCCTCCCTCCAAATAACAACTAACAACTAACCAAACTTTAAATTCTAGCTTAGTACATTACACATGCTATTACATTGTTATATCTATCTAGGCATACCCTTATTGATCTAACAATATCTCAATTCAACCATGTTATATCTTGAGATAGCTTGTTGTTTATCATTGCTATATCATGTATATTTCTAGATTAACACACTTGTAGGGCTTCTTCTTCTGAGGGTAGTCATTGCAAGGTACCTATTCCTACCCTTAGAAGAAGGGGAAATAAATAGGGGTTTTACTATAGAGATCAGAGCTCTTATCGATCAAAAAATCTAGTTTCAAAACAACTAGAACAATAACCAATCATCAAATCACTTAGAACAGACCAGGTAGATAGTTAAGAATCTAGAATAGTGATGATTTTTTTCCCAAGACAATCATTTTGAGACTGGAATATAGTTCCAAACACTAGGGTGTCATCTTTTAATGATCCTATCCAAATAGTAGAAAAGCTAGATTTTCCAAATGCATGCAAAAAAGTAGGTTCAACTACAATTTTGTACAATTAGACTAGTTTAGAATCAACAATTTTCAATACAGTTTTCTTAAACAATATAGACATAGGGGGAATAATTTGTGGCATGATCAGTTCTCACTTATAGTTTTAGATACAATAGTTGGTATAACTTTCAGATCATAATCCATGTTTTAGATACCAGTGATTGGGGGTAGATTGTATAACACTTTTGCTTCTTTCTTTCTAAGTTTAGCATTGCCTAGGCATTCTTAGCACTTGCATTCCTTAATCCATCTATAGGTGGTTTTCATCATTTTTGAGTGGATTTCATACAAGCCTAACCTCCACATTCCTGAGTTCCCAAGTTTTTTAGTGGCTTCCACATAGGCCAAATTTTCAATTTTGGAGTGGTTTTCATACAATCCTAATCTCCATCTTTTCTGAGTTGGCCAACATTGGCCTAGTTTCTAATACAAATTTGACTATCTAAACCATGTTGTCATATTTATATATAATTCATGGGATTCAAAATGCATTTGATATGACATAATTCTTCATACCTATATCAGTTCATAGCTTCACTTCATGAAGCAACGATGGAGCCAAAGGGCCAACCTTTGTATTCTTAAGCCACTTATTTACAGGGATTGGACACATAGTGCAAACATAAATTAGCACATACATGATAATATAGATTTACTTAGTAGGTGATGATGGAGCCAAAGGGATAGCCTTTGCATTCTTAATCCACTTTCTAAGGAATTGAGCATTCAACATTGTTCATGATATAATTTTTGGTACATCATCCAACCTTACTCAGCCTTACTCAGCATCACAATAGGTTTTGTATTGGTTCACATATGTGGTAAGGTGTATTCATTCCTTTCTCTTCCTCTCTCTCTTTCTTATCCATATTTGAATGTTCCTGTTTTATATTACTTATAATAAGAACCGATCTACTCTCTTTTTCACTTTCATAGATTCACACTTATACATCATTCTCTCTATTTACTATTTAGCATTACTAAACATCACATAGCATCATGGGCTAAACCCTTGTAGGTAAGTTTAGGTATGCTTTTTATATATTTTTATCCTAGTATTTCACTTTTTTGCATCACTCGAATAAAGGGGGGAAAATATAGTCATATAAAATGTAAAAATTAGCAACTTGAGCATGGATAATGACACGTAATCCTTAGGTCCCTTTTTCTTGCATTCATAACCCTCTCAGGCTTGTTTTCACTAATTCCTTGTCATCTTTGGCCTTTCAAAATTGATCCTAGATAATTCAAGACCCTCTTTTCATGACTAATCCATACCCCCAAGTCATGTATACTAAGGACAATAGCACCAAAGTTAGACTATAGCACTCGACCCCAGGATGTCCCCTTTTTATCTCTCCAATCTAATCATAATTTGTGTCTAGATTACCATTTTTCCTCTATTCCTCTTATTTATTATGTTGGGCTAGTTTGGTTTCATCTAATCTATGACTAATAAATCCATATAAAATCCCATTCAAATATCATTTGGAAAGGGTTGGTAAATATCACTCAAGCAAGAAAAAATACAAACAAGACCACTCAAACAATCTTCCCTATTCTCTAAATATAACCAACCTATACACTTTCAAAATAATTCAAGTCCCTACACTAGTGCTTAGTCATCTCAAAAACACCCATTTTTTGCATTTCTTGTATTTTCATTCACTATTACACCAAGTACTCTTAAAGGGAGAACTACATATGGCTTGATACCTCCTTGGGGTATTGGTATATAGGCATTATTTTGACACATGAGGTGTGAACCACGTCTAGTGAATCTTACACACACTAACCCCTTTTCCCTATTTAATTTTTTTTTTATTCATGTGCATAGAAGATAGAGACATACAAAATCAGCTCTATAAGGAGATCCTTGATAGTGAGACTCTAAAATTTGGTACATAGGTTCAAACTGACCAGGTGACCAAAAACCAAAAATATTATATCCTCAAGACAATAAAATCAAGGAAGAACTATAGTGCCAAATCCCAAGATGTCTAGTTTCAACACTCCTATCCAATCAAGAAATGAAGTTTAGTATCCTATTTATAATAGTGTCTTAGGCATGCATGAAAATTTCTAGACTTTTTCTGAGTTAGATCAATATAGACTAAGATAAGTTTAAATTTCTCTCTCTCACTATTATATTTATAAAAGGTCAAATTGCAATTAAATTTCACAAAGCAGTATCTTTAATTTTGAATATTATTTACTAATTTTTTCCTACTTAGACCCTTTTATTATTTAGGAATCAAACACTAATTTCCCCAAAAATTTGGTGCCTCCATGAATTTTATGCTTCAAGTTATAAGCCTTCAATGTTGGACTGCAACATTAGACATTCATGCTAACATCAAAATAAATCTCTAGTAAAAACCATATGAGCTTAAATTTGATATTTTTTGGGATGTTAAATACATTCTGTGGGACATCAAATAAGGTCTATAGGATGCCAATTTTAAGCTCTATAAACTAGTCATTAGGGTTCAAATAGTGGGTCCCAAGAAGATCTAAGGGCTTGCATTTAATTGCTATTCAAGATTAGATGGTGTGTAAATGGTTAATAAGTTTTTGAATCTAAGAATAAAATACATGATTAACAAGTGTCAATAGCACATTCAACTGGTATAAAATCAATGACTCATAGGCATTCATATAGATCAAAATTGATGGAGTGAGATGAATTAATATGTCAATGAGCCTAGTCAGATTTCAACAACCAATTAGAATAAAGGTGAGCCTAGTGTTTTTGATGAAGGTTGATAAGCCATTTTTTACCATAAAAAATAAGGTTTTATAGGGTCATCATGTCTCTATTAAATCTTATTCAAATTCCATGGAGGAGTCTATGCTTTGCTATCAGATATAAGGAATATAAAGGATTACCATTAGAGATAAATACAAATATTTGGTTCATAAAACTATATTGAGTAGGGTTTTATGCAACAATGATCACCTTTTCAAAGAAGGATCCATTTACATATGAACTCTAATCCCTTAGAGAGATAGAATGGGTCTATTTAAACCTATTATGATCTAGAAAAAGGGATTTATAGTATGTAAGTCTACATTAATATAAAGGATATAGGAAAACCAATAGCCTTAGATTGGTTTTCCATCTATAGGATGGACCTATGATCTAGATATGAAGATAAAGTATAGATGGTATTAATGCAAGGGTCATTCATACCTTAGAATGGACATAGTCTCAACAAGTAACAAACTAAAAAGAAAAAAGCCATGATATAATTAGTTCTATGAGCATGGGGTTTTGTCCTAAAGAAAGAGATGGTATGAAGGATAAAATAAAAGGTCTAGTGTTGGAAACTATATCTAGGAGCATTCAATGCATCCTCATAACTGTTGGGGACTTTCTCACTCAAAAAGCCATGGGTAGTATCCTAATTGATCAAAAAGGTGGAAAAGATTTCATTGTTTAAGAAGTAAAAGGTGGTGTCTCAAGTTCAATTAATGACCTAGGACAAAGTGTTATTTTTTTTATGACATGCTCCCACATAGTTTCTTTCTCTATCTCTTCTATAATCCTAGTCTCATTCATATTAAAGGGGTTATCATCTCTTATATTTTATCTTTTGTATTTCTAGGACAAGGATATTCATCGAGACTCTTGAAAAATGTCTCATTTGATGAAGATAAACCCTATCAAAATATTATAACTACCTTTTGAAGTAATAGGATGAAATCTTTACATGTATCTTATCTTTAATCAGTGCTTAACATGCTTATGTATGGTGAATTTATCAATGAGATTATTCCTAGTTTACTATCCTTATTCTTGCCTCTTTGAAGGTGTTTTCAAGATAATTTTTAGGTTTAAATTAGTTTTATATTTGGAACCTCTTTTATGAAACATTTATGTAATTAGTGAGATTATGAGATTGAGTAAGCCATAATTATATTTTTCTAATCCAGTGTGTGTTCAAGCTTATATGAGTGTCCATTTAACTTTGGTGCATCACCATTTTAGACTTATTAGGATCCTTTATTATCTTTATAATCCATTTCCCTTCAAAGTATTAGTCTAGAATTAGTTTAGGTGAGCATCAAGAGGAAGTCAGCCTTCTCTGGAGGTTCAACTCCACCATAGGTGACCCATAACCTGGGGTTTTTCTCATTGTATATCTAAAGTTAGAAGAATCCTTAATAACTCCTTTCAAGGGTAAAAATTTGAGATGTAACATATTATAGTATGCCTAATGGGACCACACTCCAAAAAGGAAGAATGATCAAATTTGATATTGGTTTGATCAAATTTATAATAGTTAAGCTACCAAGTAACATTTGGTGACTCCAAAATCAAAAAATAAATACTTTGGTGTATAAAAATAACTTCATCTCATGCCAAAGGTGACAAAAAGGTCAAATTTAAGAGGTATTTCCTTTGAATTTATTGATCTACCTTTAAATTTATCAAAATATTAAGGTTTGTCAATACACATTCATATCAGGGAAACTTTGCTCCTAGGTCATTTTCAAGGTCTAACCCTACAACAAGACCATCATTAAACCCTCTAATAGCCATGACAATCCTTAAATATTTTATGGATTTTAAAGGCCAAATCCCTCTAGCCCTTGCTCATTATGATCTTATCCTATTTATATTCTTTAAAAGTGTTCCTTATTATGTTGGTGACCAAGCTACAACACCTTATGAGCACCTCATGGAAATAGCCAATTTTTCCAATATCCATAATGTTACTAATGAAAATATAGATATTAGGTTATTAACTACTTATATTAAAGAAGAGGCTCTATATCGGTATAGAGGCCTTACTACCAATTCTATTCAAACATGGAACCAATTAGGGGAAGCCTTGTGTAAAATATTTTAGGACAAAAGTGATCATTTGTCACTTATAGAGAAACTAACTGCCATTAGGAGAGTTCTTCATGAAGTCATGAAAGACATGATCACAAGGTTCCACAAAAAATGGGATAGAGTCTTAGTCTCAGTTAGACCAACCCCTACCTTTTCCTTCCTATATTATTTAAAGGTTTTAAATAGTGACATAGTAGTGATGATCCAATCTATGGGAGGAAATATACTTCTACATGCCTATGAAGTGGCCATCAAAGCAAAAAAATGTTTGGTTTAAGCTGGCAAGCTTACACCTAGACCACTAATGCCTTTCTTTCCTAAAATTGTTATCCCTTTAATAGATGTCATTCCCCCTGCACAAATAATTATTTCAATCCCTACACTAAAATAAGAGAAAGCTTCCACTAGTGGATCTAGTGATTTACTAGAGCAAAATAACTTTCAAGAGCTCAAAGCATGTTTCAGTATTTAGGGAATGAGCTAGTAAATGTCAAAAGGAAATAATATTTCAAAAATCCTTATCAAAGTTCATATCAACCTCAGTATCAAGCCTTTAAATCAAATAGACCTCCATATAAGGGGAAGTACCAAAGCCAGGACCAAGGTCGAAACCAAGGACAAGGGCAACATGGATATAATAGGTAGAATAAATACAATCCCAATGTTACTAGTACTTATAAATCTTTGGTTCTAGTTTAAAATAATGTGTCTTAAGAAGTAAAGGGTACCATGCCTTAGAATTAGTCCTTTGGTCAACATATTGTCCCAAGTATTGACCTTAACTAGGACTTTAATGATCAATGGTAGCAAGATGCCAATTTTGGATACAACCAAGATCTTATGGCCCAAAATACAAAGCTACCTATGATGACCAAGCCAAAGGATCCTTCAAAAGGTCAAAGGTCTAACTAGGTACCAAATCATCTAGATGATATAATGATGAACTATGAATAATAAGGGTGTTATGCATCCAACCAATAGGTCAGTTCTATCTCAGTCTATTTTTCAATGGTAACAAACACAAGATTTGAAAGAAGGAACATGGATGGTAATCATGAAGTAGTTAGATAGATTCATACCATTACTCCTTCACTGATAAAGCCAAATGAACCTACTATCACTCCAAAGGTTCCAATACCTCCAAAAAAATAGAGCTAAGGGAATCTTTTTATTCCCTAAGGCTTAGAATTTCAACAAGCAATAGTGGTGGCTTCCAAAGCACAACCAAAGGTTGGTGGTTCACTCATCACCGTTGTTGAACAAATGAAAAAGTCAAATGTGAGTATACCCATGTAGGATATGCTTTCCATGCATGGCCAAATAGACATCCTTCAATAAGGACTATCAAAGATCAATATTATAGATAAGCCACTAAGCAAGGTGAATGAAGTTCTCACTAATGTAGCCAAAGGGCCAAATGAAGGGCAATCAAGTAAAGAAAAAAAGCCTCCTCCCTTATATATTTTATTGATCATTGGAAAATCTCTAGTGTATAATTTCTTAGTGGATAATGGGGCTTGTACCTTGATAATTCCAAATTCCACAACTGATTATCTTGGCTTGAACTATGAGCCATAGTCCAAAGGAGTGTTTTAACTTAATGGTTCTTCTCCCAATCCATCTAGCATAATCAGGGACATCAATATGACCTTGCAAGCTTGCCCAAGTGTCTTTGTGGCTCAAAATGTATTAATCTTGGATGTGCCTCCTTACTTTACACTATGCCTATCTCGAGAGTTCACAACAAAGATAGAGGCTATCTTGCTATAGATTGGTCCTATATGTCATTCAAGACAAGGTATGGGCCCGAATTATTAATAAAAGATGAGCCCATTGCATAGTTCCATAAACATCCATGTAGACCAAATAATGTCAACATTAATTACACCATTATTGATGAAGATGAGTTTTTAATTGGATAAGAGCTAAATACTCATCTAGAAGGGGTACCAAACATGTTTTTGGATGAGATGTGGAATGACAACCAATTGGTGGACCCCTTAGAATCTATTGAAGAAATAGAATTTGATGTTTTATATATGCATGAAGAAAACCAACCCATGCCATCCCTCATAAATCCTCAAGAAGATCCTAGTGGTTTATAGATGTTGTTCTTTGATGGTTCAAGGAAAAATCATGGGGTGGTTGCAGGTATTATGCTAATATCCCCTTCTATTGATAAATAATTCTATGGGGTGGTTGCAGGTATATGTTCTAATTCATTTTCTCCTACAATGTAACAAAATATGAGGGTCTCATCTATGGCCTTGAATTGGCTACTAAGAGAAGGATAAAGTATTTACAAGTCTATGGGGATAGTGAATTGGTTGTACATCAAGTCAGAAGTTAAAATACCACTAATAACCCCTTATTTAAGTTCTAAAGACATAGAGTGTTGGACCTAATTGAGGACTTTGAAGCGTTCAACATTCAATCAATCCCAAGAGGCCAAAATCAACATGATGATATGCTAGCAACTATGAGGGCTCATTTTGAAATCCATAATGAATTGAAAAGGACCAAGGTTTAACCACCTGTTAAAGTGGTAATAAGACCATGAGTGCTAGATAACAAAGTTTACTAGTATGTCTTTGAAAATGCTAAACAAATTTTATGTTTCTTGTAGAAAGAAGAAGAGTTCTCCTCCCTTAACCAAGAAAAATTATAGCATTAGTATGGGGAAAAAATTATTCAATTAAGGTCCATTAAGCTTCCTAAAGGGATAGTCACCCTAAAAGGCTTATTTTATAAATAGGACCATATGAGGAATGATAAATCAATGATGTCAGCTAATGAAGAGAACTATGAGAGAGTTCTTATCTTTGAAGACAAGATCTCCAAGCTTGGAAAAGTAAGAACTAAAGCTGAAAGGCATGCCTTCATAGAGATTTGTAAGGAATATGCAAACATCTTTATTTTGAAATATAGTGACCTAAGGGGATTTGATCCTAAATTGGCCCAACACACTATAGAGATAGAGGTTAATGCCAAGCCTATTAGGTAGAAGCAGAGGCGCATAAATCCTAAGATTTAAGATCTCATGAGAAAAGAATTGACCAAGATCATTGAATCCAGGATCATCTTCCCAATCAAACATTCCACATGGGTAGCTAATCTAGTACCTATCAGAAATAAAAGTGGAGAGATCATACTATGTTTATACTTTAGGGATCTTAATAGGGTCTCTTTTAAGGATCATTAGTCTCTAACATCCATGGAATAACTCCTTCAATTAGTTGTTAGTTTAGAATGTTTCTCTCTCTCAGATGGATATTCTAGCTACAACTAGATGCTAATAAGAGATGAAGATGAGTACAAGACTACCTTCACTACCAAGTGGGGCACATTTGCTTATAAAAAGATGCCTTTTGGATTTTCTAATGTCAGGGAAACATTCCAAAGAGAAATAGACATGGATTTCCAAGGACTACTGAATCAAATGGTATTAGTCTACTTGGATGACATCATAGTCTTCTCCAAAAAATCCAGTGAACATATGGAGCATCTAAAGATAATATTCCAAAGTTGTAGAGAGTATGGGATCTTTTTAAATCCCAAAAAATGTGTGTTCTCTATGAATGAAGGTAAACTATTGGGTCATATTGTTTTGAAATAATGATTATCCATTGACCTTGAGAGAGTAAGTTTTATCTTAGCCTTATCCTTGCCAAAACAGAAGAAAGGGATCTAGATTTTCCTTGGGAAGATCAACTTTGTGAGAAGGTTCATACCTAGTTTTACAAACCCACTCAAACCTATCACCACCATGATGGAGAAGAGCCAAGTATTTACTTATTCTAAAAAAGGTAAGGTAGCTTTTGAAGCCATCAAGTAGGCTACTGCCCAACAACCCTCACTCTTAAATCTTGTTTTATTTAAGGTTTTCATCTTTTAGACCTTTGAAAATGTTGACAACATATCAGCTATGTTAATGCATAAGAATGGTGAAGTAATGGAGAAGATAATTGACTTTTTTAGTCAAGGGATATAAGGATATGAGGTGAGGTACACTTTCATTGATAATAAATTTATTACAGATGTGAAAAGCCTAACTAAATTCAAGCTCATGCTCTCCAATAGTAGGATCAATCTTATGGTGTCTCGTCCTAGAGTTAGGGACTTCCTCCTTAACAAGGATTTGAATGAGAAGAGAGCAGGTTGGATCACAAAGGTCATGGAATATGACATAGAGATCAAGGTCTCTAAGATAGTCAAGGGCAAGGGCTTATGTGAACACATGGAAAATGACCTATAGGAAGATAAGGAAGCTATTTTGGTGACCCATTACAACACACAAGTAGATACACCTCCACTTTAGAAGAGCTAGATTTAAGATATGGATCACTTATTGATAATAAGAGAATGCCCCTAAGGTTTATATAGATATAAAATAAGGTATTTAAGGATTAAATCTATATCTTATTCATTATTTTATGGTTTTATTTTTAGAAATGAACTCAATGGGGTAGTCAGGTGCATAGATGATGGCCAAGTGACCAAAGTCTTGGAATAGTTCTATGATGGACCTATAAGAGGCTATTTTGCACCTAAAACCACCACAACAAAGGTAATGAGGTTTAATTATTACTATCCCAATATTTTCAAGGATGCTCATGCATGGAATAGAAAATACTAGAAGTGTACCCTCTTTATAGGAAAGTAGAAACTAGTAGCCCTTCCACTTAATCTAGTTCAGATGGAACAACCCTTCATGTAATGGGGGTTATAATTCATAAGTATGATCAATCCGACATAAAGTGTAGGGCATGAATGGGTGATCACTACAACTAACTACTTCATCAAGTGGGTGGAATCCATTATTTTGAAGGAGGCTAGTGAAGGTGTAGTCTAGAATTTCTATGATAACCTTGTAACTAGGTTTGGTGTGCCAACCACCATAATTTCTAATAATGGATTATCATTACTTGGTATGAATACAAATGAGTAGGCTCTAAAATTGGGAATTTACCTTAGCACCTCTTCTAACTACTATCCTCAAGGAAATTGACTAGCAGAGTCCATAGAAAATAATTTACTAAGGATCATCAGGAGCACCATGGAGGAGAATTAGAGGACATGACACACCAAACTAAGGATAGCTTTATGGGCACATAGGGTGACTCCTAAAATTTATATTGGAAATTATCCATATTTTCTTATGTATGGAAGGAAATCCATATTACTTATATCCCTTGAGTTACTTGTATTAGGGTTGGCCCATCAGCTTGAGTTGATGGAAGATGAGCTCATGACTGTAATGATGACAGAGCTCATAGAGCTAGAACAAACCAAAGACCTTTTTATGAAAACACTAGATTAATATCAATCTCAAGTCAAAATGGCCTTTGACAAAATATATATAACAAGGAGCTTCAAGGAAGGGGAACTAGCCCTCAAATGTAACTCAAATAAGGCCAAACTAGGCAACCATACCAAGTTTGACATCTTGTGGTGTGGTCCTTATTTGGTCCATATATGCAAGGAACACAATGCTTTCCATCTTACCCAACTAGATTGAGAGTTATTACCCATCCCAATCAATGACATTCATTTGAATCCCTATTATTGAATAACATTGCATCTATTATAACATATTATAAATATTAAAGTAGTTTTTATGCTTTCCTCTAAGTGCCTTGTGCACTTTTTTTTTAATTTATTGTTTCCTTTTCCAAAATGCCTTAGACATTTTATTTTTTTTATGTTTATTTTTTTCTTTATTTCTTCAAGAGAGGTTTAACTCAGTTATAGAGGCTAATGACTCCATGCCTAATAGATTAGACAAGACAAATGGTTTGGGTTCTTAAAGTATAACAAGCATGCTTCTTTTTGAGTCACCAAAGATGTTGGCCATTTTTGGCCCACATACAGATATGGTACATAGATAAACTAGGTTGCTAATGTATGACTAGATGAATAATGTTTTTGATGGAATAAGTGGTTCAAGGATTTCATTTTACCAAAAAAGCTTTTGAAACACTTTAAGTTCATTTAAAGTGTAAGTTTCCAATTTCTAAGGGACATGTATAAAGTGTTTCAAAGACCTTATGGGATGTTAAAAATGCTTTGAATAAGTATGGAAGTGCATAACATTCATCTTTTTCTTCATTTTGTTTATCTATACATCTTGGGTCTAGTGGCAAAAATTTTGAATAGGCACTTTCCTACCATCATAATTACCACATGTAGATGAGTCAAGGAGAATTAATCATATGAGTTTGTGTACATTAGTCCTAAGAAAACACCTTCCAAGTTTCATGTCATCCATTAAAGTGCATCAAAATATATGAAGATCCAAATTTATCCTCTTAGTCAAAATTCACTAAGTTTTCATACTTAGCCAATTTGCAAGGAGATAAACAATTCCTAGTGAGCATATTGAAAATACCATATCTTTCACATGTAGAAATTTTAGGAGGAAACGATCATATGGGTCTATTCATCTTGGTCCCTAGTTAACATATGCTATGTTTAATATCATCCACAAAAGAATGGTATAAGTTATGCATGTTAAAATTTATCTCTTTAGTCATATTTCACTAAGTTTCCCATACTTAGCCAAATAAACTAGACCATTATCAAGACATCATGTAGGAATGAATGGACTAGTCAAATTGAGCATTTTTGTAGCCACATTTAAAAATCTCTCAGGAATAAGAAATCAAATGGGTTCATCCCTTTTAGTCTTAAGAACATCTTCTAAAAATTTGGTGCCTCCATGACTTTTGTGCTTCAAGTTATAAGCCTTCAAAGTTTGACCTACAACATTAGACATTCGTGGTAAGATCAAAATAAATCTATAGAAAAATCCATATGAGTTTAAATTTTATGGTCTATGGAACATCAAATATGTTCTATGGGATGTCAAATATGATCTACAAGATGTCAATTTTAAGCTCTATAAACTAACCATTAGGGTTCAAATAGTGGGTCCTAGGAAGATCTAAGGGATCCCATTTAATTTCTCATTAAGATTAGATGGTGCACATATGGTCAATAAGTCAAAAAATCCAAGAAAAAAATGCATGTTTAACAAGTGTCAATAGTGCATTCAACTACAAAAAAATTAATGACTCACATGCATTCGAATAGATCAAAATTGATAGAGTGAGATGAATCAATATGTCAATGAGCCTAGTCAAATTTTGACAACTAATTAGAACAAAGGCAAGCCCATGTTTTTTGATAGAGGTTGAGAATCCATTTTGGAACATGTAAAATAAGGTTTTACAGGGTCATCCTATCACCATTAAATCTTGTTTAAACACCATGGATGATTCTAAGTGATGTAATTAGATATAAAGAATATAAAGGACTACCATTAGAGCTAAATACTAACATCTTGTTCATAAATTTTTATTGGGTGGGGTTTTTTGCAACAGTGGTCACCTTTTAAAAGAAGGATCCATGTATATATGAACTCTATGCCCATATAGAGGTAGAATGGGTCTATTTAAACCTATTATGATCTAGAAAAATGGCTTTATAGTTTATAGGTTTTCATTAATATAAAGGCTATAGGAAAACCAATGGCCTTAGATTGGTTTTTTTCTATAAGATGAACCTATAATTTGGATATGAAGATAAATCAGAGATGTGATTAATGCAAGGTCTCTTCATCCTTTACCATGGCCATAGTCTTGATATGTATAAATCCATGATCCTGTTAGATCTATGAGCATGAGGTTTTATCCTCAAGTGAGAGATGGCATGGAAGATCAAAGAAAATTTCTAGTGTTGGGAACTATAGCTAGGAGCATTCAATGCATCCTTGAAACCTTTGGGGACTTTCTCACTCAATAAGCCATGGATAGTGTCTTGATTAATAAAAAAGGTGACAAGGCTTTCATTGGATAAGGAGTAAAAGGTGGTGGCTCAGGTTCAATTAATGACCCAAGACAAAGTGTTCTTTTCTAATGGAATGCTCCCATATCCTCTCTCTCTCTCTCTCTCTCTCTCTCTCTCTCTCTCTCTCTCTCTCTCTCTCTCTCTCTCTCTCTCTCTCTCTCTCTCTCTCTCTCTCTCTCTCTCTCCCTCTCCCTCTCTCCTCCTATATATTATAGTCTCATTCCCATTGAAGGGGTTCTCAGCTCTTAAAATTTATCATTTTTCTTTTTTGGACAAGGATATTCATCGAGACTCTTGAAAAAGTGCTTGTTTGATAAGGTTAAAACCTATCAAAATATTATAGGAACTAAATTTTGAATTAATAAGGTGAACTATTTACCTATTTCTTATCTTTAGTCACTGCTTATCATACTTGTGTATGGTGAAGTTGAAGGAGATTCTTCTTAGTTTACTTTCCTTCTGCTTACCTCTTTGAAGGTGTTTTCAATCTAACTTGTAGGTCTAGATTAGTGTTCTATTTGGAACCTCTTCTGTGAAACATTTATGCAATTAGTGATATTGTGAGATTGAGTAAGTGATAGTTTTATTTTTGCTAATCTAGTGTGTGTTCAATCTTATATGAGTGTCCATTTAACTTTGGTGCATCACCCTTTTATCCTTATTAAGAGACCTTATTCTCTTTCTAACCCTTTTCCATGCAAAGTATTAGTCCAACATTAGTTTAGGTGAGCATCAAGAGGAATCCATCCTTCTCTATAGGTTCAACATCACCATAGGTGATCTATAGCTTGGGGTTGTTCCCATTGTATAGATCAAGTTGGAAGGAGATTGAATAAATCCTTCTGAGGGTGAAATTTTGAACTATAATAGTAACTTGTTTTTCTATTTTTGAATTGAAGATGAAATACAAATATAGCCATAGCTCATACAATGGGAAGATAAACCATAACCTTCTTACTTTGATTGGTATCCTCCGTTAAGACCATAAGTTCCCTATAGCCTATGAGGCTACTTTCCTTGGTATGTAGAACTCCTTCTAAAAATTGGTAAGCCCAATAAACATACCCAATCACTAAGAACATTTGACCTTAGCCATGTTTTAGAGAGAGTATTAATAACCTTGGGTATATTTATATCCTCCTCACTAGTTGAAGTGCCAATACCATCCCTTCTAGAAGATTTACTATATTGAAATGAACTGGGTATAACTAGTTCAACTTTAAGTCCATGATAGGTTTGCTCAAAATCTAATGCAACTAAATCATCAATTTCATTTCTACTAACTCTAAACATTAACGTAACATCTCTAAATAGGGTAGAACTTTTTTGGGTTAATATCTAGTAAAGGATGATGAAAATTCACTTTGAACTAATATATGTGACCCATTACATAGAATTTTTTATCAATCAAGAATTGATGAAGAAATGGTATATTTGACTCATGAGGCTCAAAAACTTGATTCAATATCCTGTCACTAAGAAGCAAAGAAACTACACAGTTTACTTCCTATAGGTAGTATTCAATATTTTTTATGAATAAATGATCATCTGAGTAATAACCACATAATTTATTGTCATTCACAAGGGTAAAAATATGAACATGCTACCTTTTTACACCAATACCACTGCTCAACTTCATGGCTTTTTCAACTGCAAAGACAAAGCAATGAACATAGGTATAACCTTCTTCAATATTTTGAGGCAGGTCATTGTCAAATGGTAGATAAAGATATGGAAAAGCCTGATGGATGTGCACACAAGTCTTCCATCTAGAAAGAGTAGGGCCATATATTATTACCATAGGAACCTTTACAACCAATTGACCTTGAAATGGGTTTTAGTAGATATCCACTTTTGATTATATATACATGGATCATTTTTTTTCTTGATGTAAGATTACTAAATTAGCTCAGATAGGAAGGACACTTGAAATGGTGACCAATTTTGATTTTGCACTAAAAGTAGCCTTAAACATAATGATCTTGAGGCCTCATCATTGTGCTCATTTTGGGCAACCTTGTAATTATAAGATCCTATGTAATCACATTTAACTTGATATAATGATTGCATCCAATGGATCACCCTCAAGGCTTCTTCATACTATATGGTCTTATCCTCATCTGAAAAGAGTCATACAAATCAATTATTTTGAACAATGATGCATGTTTTTTATTCCTATAGAGTGTTTAAATTAATCACCTACCTCCCACGTAATGACCTTTCCCACCTATTATTTTCTCTTCCTTTATTAGAATCCAGAGCTAGGAACACAAATTGCAAATTACAATTTATCTAAGTGATATTTTCATTTCAATTTCTCATTTATACCATGTTTGTCTCTTTTACATTTTGAGATCTAGAGATGAACCAAAAATTTATAATTTTAACAATTACATTTCACCATGTGTTTACCCACCATACCTTTACCATAGACTTCTCTACCCCTTTTTATAATTTTTTTTGCCCCCTAAACCTCTAGTAGAACTCTATACCATCATTTGAAATTTTCCATGGTTAAGTTGTTGTCAACAAATTATTCTCCACCATATACCATGTACCCTTCAACAAGTCAAAACTTTCAACTTTGTTTTAATTCCTTTGAATTTCTTCCACGTGGTAGGATCATTAGGGCACGAGCTCAATTGTTTAAAACATTTCCAATGTGTAAATTTTTATGTGGTATGGTTTTTCCTTTTTAGCATCCTTACTATTCATCTTATGAGTCCATGTGGACTCATAATTTTCATGCATTCATCTCTTAGAAAATTGCATAAACACATGGTGAAAATCTAAGCACCAACAAGATGAATAAATGATGGTAAAGAGCACAGAGAATTTACATAGTACACACAAATTTAAAGTGGGAAAACATCCAAGAGGTTAAAAACATATGAAGATGATATTCAATAATTGAGAAACTTTGCCACCCAATACAAAGCCTTCCCTTCTCACTTATTCACATAAGCCTTCATAAAACCCTTGTAAATATTTTCCACATGCAAATATAAAATTCATGGAGTTTGTTCATAGTGAAAAATACAATAGGGACAAAACCCTTTGATAATAAATGTGAGGGGATGTGACTGTTGTAACCAACAGGTTCATCCTTCCTGAGAATCATTTAAATTTTATTGGTTAATAATAAATCATAATATTATATTATTTATTTACATGATGGTTTCACCTTATGTTTAATAAATAATAAATTATTATTAGTTAATAATAAACCAAATTATGATAAGGGTTTAAATTATCCCACTTAGAAATTAAATGTTTTAATAAAACAACCATAACTAGAAGGCATGGCATGATAAAAATATATGAATAAAAGAAATCTAGGTAAATCACCTTGTTCTTTTGTATAATAGTAGGTTCAAAGATTTCTATGGATATTTTAACATTATATGGAAGGGCCCCTACTTCAACCATGAAATTTTTCATCCTGTATAGTGGTCCTAGGAGATTTCTAGGAAAATGTCTTACCAAGTCAGGTAAATGGTTGTATGTTGAAATCTTACCACCATTAATATAGTGTACCATGGAATAAAGGTGATATATCACATAAAGTAGATGGTATTCATGATTAAAATCATTAATTTTAGGATAATTAAGGTTTTATGTGTTTATTTTTAACACATGTGAGTAAATATAAGTGTGTGTGTATAGAGGTAAGGGATATGAAGAATACAAGATTAAGTAAAAGTTTCCATTACTATAGATGCATTACAAGAATCTAACATGGTGGCCAAATGAGTACATCATATATACATCAATTAAGTCTATGTTATGACCCCATCATGTGGTGCATTGTAATTTTTTAAAACACATCAATTCAATTAGTTTAACATGCTTCTAATTGAAATTTGGATCATTGTTATAGCTGATTATTTTGACGTAGATGTCATGATTCTAATTACCATTTTCGACTAGTTATGACTGATTCATTACTATAATTGTTATTTATGATTAGTTCATTAATGACATATGTTATATCTTGTTCATATCAATTTTATTATTATTGATATTTATTTTTTGAGTATATACTACTAATGTCTTACATTGGTGGTTGTAGGAACAGGTCAAGTGAGATAAGCTTGATGGTGGAATTTGGTAGCTAGGATAATAATAAGTATGAGTTATGAGCAATTGGATTGGTAGTGATAGGTAAAATGTAATGTCACATGAATTTTTAATCTATTGGTTGTTTGAGTTGCTATAGAAAAGTCCTTATAGAGGGGTGCAAGGTTGTATTGGTCAAATCTAGACTCCTTATAACAAGGCACAAAGATGGGATATTCCTTCATCATTCAAAATTTTACACTCAGATGCACCAACATCAATTCACATAAGGCATAGGCCTTATGAACTCACCTGAAGCATAGCTAAGAAGGGATTGGGGCCCAGATTGGGCTAGTTATTCCATGGCACAAGATTTCAATTGTGGGACTTGGTCAATTTAACATAGGATTTGGTAGATTTGTTTGCATAATCCTTTTTTGAGCTAATACTAATGGTCTATATGTGTAAGCCCATTTGGGGAAATATTTTTAGTCATAAGTGTGAAAGCCTTTATTAAACTAACTCTAGTGTCATATAGGTGCTAGATGTGTCAAGGGGATGATTTTGGTTAAATTATTCATATTAGGCTCATGATTCTTGGCACAAGTAGGAACATGTGGTGTAGGATTTATCTATACTTAGGCTATTTATACATAATATGTTAATGCCATCAATTAACACAAGGACACCATTAACAACCTAGACTAGGAGCTTACAAACAACATTTTTAATATATATGAACTATAATTACAACATTATAACTATTATATCCATTACACATTCAAATGACATTACCAAGACACATAAACTAGATCAAGATAAATTAGATGCAACATCCATCTTCAATAATTAATGTCCAAATAAAATAGAGTAAATTGTACTAGAAGTAGAGTAAATACTTCACTTGAGTTATTTAATTGTCTATAAGCTTACAAGTGATCTTAGGAATATACAAATAGATCCTTAATGGAATTCATGATATTATTAATACTAATGGTAGCCAAATTCATTCAAAATAATTTATCTATATCTTCACTACATCAATTTGCATCCCTTGCAGCAGTGGTTTGAGCTCATTTAATAGATTTTCATGAGCATCTCTGCTAGGGTGGAGCTACACATGTTGGGTGTTGATCTAGATACTAACTAATCATTCCATCAACTCCATCACCTTGACTACCATGTGTTGACATTCATATAAGATGTCCTAAAGATCTAGGTGCTAGTTAACTACCTACTAGCTAGCATAAGATGTGCACTAATTCCTTTAGCTAGTGCCAAGATATTAAAATAGAAATAATCATGCAAAGTGATTACCTTACACTAAGGTTTCTATCATGATGACACAAATCTAATAATTAATTAAATAGGGGTCCAAATTACCCCATAAAAAAATGCTAGCCTTCCCTTAGACTAGTATGTCAAAGCCTTTGGTGTGAAAAATTTGGGTATACTCTCTTTGAGCTTAGTGCTACAGTCTTAAAATCCCTTGATAGTGAGCTTGATCTCTTTAGTAGTTCTATATATTTCCATGGAGGCAACACTAAGTGAAATCACATATATATTTTCTAAAGGCCTCAAGATTTGCCTTATTTTTTGTTACTCCTTTGTCTAGGATTGCTCCTTGATTATAAGCCTTAGTCTAAAAGGCACATAAGAGTGATTCTATGTTATGTTCTTGGTCCTTTAACTGGGTGCTTAGTACATTGACCTTCATAATTATTTTTGTGCACTTTGATCTACTTTTAGAGTACACTTAAACCATTAGCTTCTTCTTTTCCTCCTTTGCTTACTTGAAACACACATCTATGACTGACGTTTGGTTGGAAAATATCAAGAATATGGCATCAGCTACATATTAACCTTCCTATAGCTTAATGAAGTGGTCTTATACCTCTTCAATCTTAGATTTTTATTTTTTTTATTTTTTTTTAAATCATGGCATGGGTATCTTCTTCTTCTTCTTGTACAAACTTTAATTTCATCCTTAGGAGAATCTACTCCACTTGTACAAAGATATTATCAACCTTGAAGAGGTTAGATGTATTAATGCCAACCAAGAGGAAAGGTTCAACCATCTATATACACTCACATAGATACTATATCTTGAATTTCATGTCTTGTGTTTCATCTTTGGCATCCTTACAAAGTTTATTCCATTTCTTTTCTCTACCATCATTGATGATATTTTTCCACATGACTTTTATGGCCATCTGGATAAGTGCATTCCTAGACTAGATTGGGTTCATGATGTAAGGGTTTATGATTACAGAGTAATGCCCTTCTTCAAGTTTTTTTGTGCCTAATATGGCCTTATGAGGTGCCTCAAAGTGAGGCTCATTCATGTAGATATCAAATGCAAACATAAGCTATTTACGCATCCTAGTTGCGGTGGCTTTAGGGGGAATAAAGTCAAACATAGAGAAGTCTTCATTCATCCACCCCTTCTACAATTTCTCTCTAATGTTAAACTCTACACCTTCTTCCTTGCTGACTTCTAGATCCATTTTATCTTCTTCCTCCTCATTGGTTTCACTACTTTCTTTAGCTTTTTCCTTTAAGGACTCATCTTCTTATTCTATAAGGGGTTCTTCCTTTGAATTTTTCCCTTTATGCACTTCTTCTTCCTGGTGTTTTTCATTGCTTACCTCCAGGTGTATTACCTCAATGCCAACTTTGCCTTCTTTCTACTAGGGTTCTTCTTTAGTCTTTTCTAATTTTTACAAGGATCCAATATCACTTTCCTTTACTTTAGGAACCCCTTCACTACTCAAGCTCACCTATTGTGCAACTTCATCTACTTTATTGGTGGGGGTGCTAGGCAACTTCTTGTATTTCTTAATGGCTAGTCCTATAATTAAATTAGGTTTCCTCATCTTCCTCTCTCTCTTTTCCCTCTCTTCCTTGGCCTCAACATTCTCACTATATGCCTAACTTAGGCTGATTTCCTTCCAAAACTTCCTCTTCTTCTCTAGTGCCAAAACCATCTTGATTTCTTCCTCATTGTGAATCATTTTCTTCTACAACCTTATCTTTTCCTCTTCTATTTGTAGAGGCTATGTGCAAAGTTCTCCTACTGAGGCATTTTATGGCTTCTCTACTTCTTTAAACATGAGGGTTGTGCCACCTTGGAGGTCCTACTAAACATCTTTGGCACTGGGCTCCTTTCCCACTTATTCTTTCATAATGTAGGTTTTCATTCCTTATTCTTCCTCCCTTTCATGAGCATGGGCCTCTTCCACCTCCATTTCCAACAGAGTTATTATAGGGATCACAATAGTTCCCTTAGACTTTTTACTTTTCTAGTTCTTACTAGAGGAAGTAGTTTCTAGCATGAAAGGTTACACATTTATTTAGAGTTGGAGGTGTTGATTGTTTACTGAAGGTGACCCTCATTTTGATGTGCTCTTGAATTTCCTCAAGTGTCTCTCCCTGCTTATTCTAAGGAGATTTATATGAAATTTTTGTCACTGGCTTCCCTTCATTAATGATTTAGAGGGGGTTGTTATCATCATCTTTTTTAGGGTTTGCACCCTTATTCTATGACTTCATCTCATAATACAACATGAAAATTTCCTTATTTATAACTTCCCTCTAGAGGGGATATAGGTCCATGTAGTTAGAGTCATCCTCCTTATCCTTTGTGTCTTTTTATCTTGGGTACTCATACTAAGGCCTCAATCTAATCCTTTCTCCATCCATAACCTTCACCAACATATCTAGTTACTATGCATTATGAATCCTCCTTTACGCTACTATGAAATATTTAGCATAAAATTCATAAGGTAGCTTCAACCAATCAAAGAGGTTTCCATCTGTGAGCACCAAGTGTACTAAATAAAAATGATACATGATGGTAAAGGTCATCATGCCAAACATGTTTTAAGGAATCTCCTACAAGATGTGTCATTCAATCCTAAATGCCTCTATGTATTCAACACACCACCCTAGTACTCTTGTCATGTATTTTTGGGAGAAGCTAGCTGGGTAGGTAAACTCTTGATACTTTAGCACCAAGAATTCCTTATGCACTAAGAAGACCCAAAGGTTATCCTCATCTCCATCAGGCACACTAATCTCCTCCATCACCATCAATATAAGCATTGACCCCTACCTAAAAGTCTCACATGCCTTGTGGCATTATATTACATTTTCACCATCTCCTTAGGATAAAATTTGTGATATTGAACTTGACCCCTTGTACCATGTGATGGGAGATGCAAAAGTAGGTCTTACTGATGTCAATCCCAATGGCTACCAAGGAAAAGATTAGAGCTAATGAGGCACACCACTACCCTTATGTCAAGGTTTTATATGTATTTTATTAGTAATGTGAACCCTACTTTATATTAGCTTAGGAGTTTCATAACCCTCTATACCTCTAAAATATCCTACATCATTAGGAAGATGTTCTTCCCTACACTTGGGAGCCCAATGATTTTGTTGATGAGGTGTATCAAGATCTACATGCATATCCATATGAATTAAAATTCACCACCATGGATGCATAAAAGGAATAATCGCACTACTTTCTTTGGCTTGATAAAACTAGGGAACTCATACAACTATGGTGTCAGTGGTTGCAAGTCTGTCTTAGATGGAGATGTCAAATAGTGCCATTCTTGCCTCCATATTTTCTCCCATGTCAACCATATAGTCTTGGTTAGGATCTTATGTATTACTCATTATGTGATGGTTGTATTCCCTAAACCTACATATATTCATGAATGATACCCAATTTTCCCTCATTATGACCTCAAGGGGAAACTACATTTCTCTATATAAAAGCTTTGAACTCTCTTTTGCATCAACCAGTGTGATGCTAACTCCTTCCACCAGCAACACCTTTTTATTCAAAGTGGTTGTTTCTTATACCATCCATGCCTTATTTTCATCCTTATGCACCTTGGGTGGACCTAAACTTATTCATTTTTTCCCATTCTAAACTAGCTACTGTCGAAGTGTAGTCTATTGATTCTTCTTAAAGATCTTAATCTTTCTTTGCACTTCCTCAAAATCATGGGGTCTATGACTGTGACTTTATATCTTGAGCTTTATTTTTCATTAATGGTGGCATCAAGATTACTCAATATTTATTCTATCTTATTCTTTCATAATTCTTACTCCCCATGCCTCTATTCTAATCTCAAATGGAACACAATCTCTCTCCCTATTCAATCATTCTCATTTGGTGCCTGTGGGTGCTCAAGTTTTCACTTGGTATCATTTTATAGCTTTAGCTCTAGTTATGTGTTCAAATTCACATAAGGTTTGCAACCTATTATAATCATTTGTTCACTCTTTCATACCTTCCATCTTAGCTACCTTATTAATTATAGGTGAGTAATGGTGATGTGGTACATGGATTTCTTGAAATTTTACAAACCTATGAAATCCATGAAAATCTTCCACTAAATTCAGATTTATTATGGATATTTATGACTTTGAAATCATCACATTAACTTATCTTAGTGGTCTATTTAGTGAAGTGACTAATGATTCAAATATTCACTTCTTACCTACCATTGGGTGGATGCCATCTTATCTTGATGATCTTCCTCCTACACTTTGTTCACCTTGGCATGACCTTTGACCTTATTATGAAAACCTATGTGTAGTGCTTCACATGTGTATTATTTAGCCTCCTCGGTTCCATATTTTCTTCTTGTTGTGCTTCCTCTCAAGCACACTTTTTATGTCTTGGTCAATTTCTCTATGATTTTCATCTCTTGATTTACCCTACCCTACCCCATACAAATTCTTGTGTCGGTCCTCTAGTACTTCATTCTCTAGGTTTTTTGTGTACTATAATATTGTGAACCTTTATTTATCAACTTATTTTCATATCCTTCTAAGTATATCAAACTCTATGCACCTAGAAACATAGGTTTTAGGTACTTAGAAAACATCTGTACTTGACTCACCTAACTAGAGTTATGTATGGAAGTGCTAGAGGAGTTTTCTTATAGGCCTAAAGTGTCTTGGTTATTCACTTATCACAAACAACAAAAAACACAAGGAAATGTTTCGCTCATGCTACAGCTTATTTTGATCAGCATAACACAACCAACTTGTGATCAAGAATTTGGTGTTTGATGGAACAATTGTCATTTTATTATCTATAAGGCTTCAATCAGTTACTATTGAAAAATCTAGGGAAATTTTCACCTATCAACATGTGTAGCTTGTATACACCAATATTCAATATGTTGTGGATTACATAAGGTCCCATATATTTATTCTAAATCTTTCTTAGGTGTTTGAGGTACTTGGATTCATAGAGAAAGACCAAATCTCCTTCAGTAAGTACCTTATGTTTGATATGTCTATCATGCCACATATTATAGTACACCTTCTCTACTTGCTAGATCCATCTTGCTTGGGCATGTGTCTCATCCAAGCACTCCAATTATTCTAGTTGTCAACTTAAGGACTCTTGGTCATCCAATCAATAAATATACATGATTTGTAATGATGAAACTATAAAATCCATTGATAAAATGGATTTTATGCCAAACACCAGTTGGAATGGTATAGATTTGTTTATGCACTTGTATGTAGTATGGTAGGCCCATAACATTGTTGACATATGGTCATCCCAATCCTTAAGGCCAATGTCACAAATATTTTTTATGCATGTTCCCAATATATTATTTAACACTTCAAAAGTGACATTTTCTTAGGGATGATAAGGTGTTGTCTTATGGTGTGCTACCATATATTCGGTGAGTAGGATTCAGATGGTCTCATTGATCAAGTGTGTGCCACTATAACTATTCAAATTGAGTGGGCACCCATAGTGACTAGTTATTTTCTCCCAAATAAAATTTATATCTATGGTCACTATCTAGTATTTGATTAGCACTACCTTAGCCCACTTAATGAAATAGTCTATCACTATCAAAATGTAGTGCATGCTTACACACCTCATAGTAGTAGTGATTAGACCAAAAAAATCAATAGCCCATTTTTCAAATGGTGCTTGACCAAAAATAGGAATGAACAACATCTCATCCTTGTGATTTAGTTTTCTTGTGTGTTAATAGATGTCACATGCCTTAGTGCACTCTTTTGCATCTAAAAAGAGAGATGGCCACCATAAGCCTACCTATAACACCTTGTGTACGGTAGTGTCTCTAACACAATAACCTCAAAAAATCCCCTTATGTTCCTCTTGTAAGATTGAGTCTTGTTCATTTTCTAAGAAACATCGATGAAAGACTTCATCATGTCTAAATTTATATAGTTTCCCACCAATGAGCTAAAAGGGGGTGGAATAAACTATAAGCTACTACTTTTATTTATTATCATAATATAGAGCATAGACCCAGATGTCAAGAATGCAAAAATGTCCACCAAGTCTTTGGGGATGTGATAGAATCTATATTTTTTTCATCCAACATATCATCCTTATTAGGAACTACCACATCATCAGAGTTGATGTAGGATAAATGGTTTGGGCCTGAGTTCTATTTTCCAAGCTTGACAATAATCAAGAATTGGAATTTTTGAAATAAAACTATCCATATAAAAATGTACCCATGGAGAATGATATTATTCACAAGGTATTTAAGAACATTATGATTGGTGAAGAAGATGAAAGAGGTCACCAACAAGTATTGTCTAAAATTTTTCAAGGTGTAGACCATGTCAAGTACCTCATACTCAATTGTCATATAGTTATTCTCTACCTAGGTTAGTTTCATACCTTTGAGAGAAATGGGATGATCCATTTTACCTTCACCCAACTATGATAAAATGTCACCAATTACTTAGCTAGATACATTGATGTGGATGTGGAATGGAGTTGTCCAATTGGGAAATTGTAATATCAATGTGGTAGCTAATTTTATCTTCATAGTTTTAAAGGTATATTCTTGTGTTGTGACCCAATAGAATAGGCCATTATTGCACAATAAATCCTCTATTAGTACCATAATATTTTCATAATTCCTTATGAACTTTAGATAATATATATAATGGCCAAGAAAGGTGCAAACATCTTTCTACATTGATGGGGTCTAGAGCTATAGGATAATTATAATCTTCATGAGATTGATGAATATACCATCTTTATAAATGATGTACTTAATCAAGGAACTAAATGGTGTCATGAAGATGAAATTATTAAGGTTTAAGGATATCTATAGCTACCTGCACCTTTCAAACATGAGGCACAAGTTGTCATAATGGTCCTTCAATAGCCTATACATAATTTAGTCATCTAAGTATACTTGGAGGAACTTATGAATGAAGCCCTTAAAAATTATGATCACCACTTTGGAAAACATGGATGATTCATTTTGAGTCAAAATTACTACATGTTGTATGAAAAATAGCCCCATTATATCACAAAGGTAATCTTAGGGTTGTCTTCCTCCTTTATCTAGAGTTTATGGTATCCTAAGAACCCGTAAGTGAAAGTATATATCGCATAGCCTGTGATGCCATCCAAAACTTCATTGGTGAATGAAATCTGGAATGGGTTAGTGTTGCAAGTGGCATTAAAAAATATATAATCAATGTAAATATGAATGCACCCATATTTATTATAATAACCATGGGGATCGCCCATTAAAATTATTACATAGGATAGATGATGCATGTGGCTAGCATATGATCAATCTCTATTTTAACCTTAGAACAAAGATTAGGGTCCCTTCTATAAGGTCACTTCTTAATAGGTATTGCATCATCAACTTGATTTAGGATCATATTCCCAAGGTATGGGTGGGTGCCCTCCATATCATAGTAGTTCTGAGGGAACAAGTCTTGAAACTCCTTCATGATATCCATAATGTGTGCTATCTCTGCATCAGACCAATATTCACCTAAAGTAACAACCTTCAGTTCCCCTTCTAAGTTGATGTCTACATTAGTAGTTTTTAGTGTTCCATGATAGGTTTAATTCCATTCATAATTTAAATCCTCATCTTACCTACTACCCTTAGTTGTATCTATGTGAAGATGAGTAGGGTCTTCTTTGTCAGGGGTTCTATCCTCAACTTGGTGCACTAGCTTCTTTTTGCTTATCAAGATCATCTAGTTACGTGAATTCTAAGTATCATTATATTAATCACCTAAGTCATTATTGATCATTTTATCTTCAAATAAAGTTAGAAGTGTCAACCCCTTTTCCCCAAACATGTCTTTCAAGTTCTCCTTTAAGATTGCAATGTCCTCAATCACTACCCTTCCAATTAATTGTAGTGGCTTGATCAAAATTATTGGTTATAGGAAGAAAAGGAGAAGGTGTGCATAAATTACTCCTTAAGTGTGTCCCAATTACTTGTCTCATGTTGCATCTCCTTGATAATGTAACATGCTCTCACCCACATCTTCAAGGTCCTATAGAAGGTGTACACCCATACATTTTTCGG
The DNA here is from genome assembly GCA_037957365.1 of Torreya grandis. NCBI lineage: Eukaryota > Viridiplantae > Streptophyta > Pinopsida > Cupressales > Taxaceae > Torreya > Torreya grandis. Next base: position 478,896 of record JARHVA010007543.1, on the reverse strand, counting down.
GTGTTTCACCATAGATAGTCCATGTTTCTTTGCACAAGTGCATATGTGCTATAGGTTCAAAGTCACCAGAGTATGATAATATTTTAAAGTCCTCATTACTATTCCCAAATATATTAATATGGATGCTTTCACATCTTTCCAAGTTGGCAAGCTAAGCTTTTATTATACCCAAGAATGAGTGGTGGTGCTCTTTAGTTTATATACTAGTGTGCCCATTCTATCTACTTATGTTGGGATGCATGATTTGAGGTTATATACATACTCCTCCATAGGATTTCTCCCCTCATATCTTGGGAGAACTAAAATTTTACCTTTACTCAAGACAAAAGGTCTCTATCCTTTATTCTTGGTGTAAGGGACCCATATTTTTGAAGTGCAATAAATCTGGACCCAGCCTATCTTTACTAGTTTTATCACCTTTACTCACACTAAGTGGCACCTTCAAATAGTGGTATCATAAAATTCTTCAATCCATTAGTTTTAGGTAAAATTGGTGGTATCAAAGGTTGATTCTCCATTTTCCCAATAAAACACTCCTTGATAATTGGGGTTAAAAGTCTCAATGCCTTACACAATGATGTTATGTATGTGGTTTATCTCATCATCAAAGTCAACACTTTCTACATAGGGGGGTCCTTGGTCACTCATGAGGGGGTAAACTACCCTCTCCTTTCCATTTTCAAAGATCACATAGTGCCTCTTGAAGCACATATCTATGTTATTTTCATAGCACCATGTCCTTCCTAAAAGTGTGAGATAGTTATCTTGTTATACCAACTTGACTACTTTGAAGTTAGTACAAAACTTGATGCCCATGATATATACCATGTTATTTAGAATTTTGATTGATTGTGCTCAAGTCTTGTTGGCCATAAAAAAACACATGAGGGGAATGCCTCAAGGTTGGACTTCCCATCTTCTCCCATATGTTCTTGGTCAATATATTGACCTTAGTGCCTATGTTTATGAGGGTCTCACATATAAAACATTCATCACTGGTGGCATTAATAACGAGTTCTTGATTATACTTCATATTTTATGTATGCCAAAATTCTCATGCCCTCTCCATGTATGACATAGTGAATTCAACTAGATTTTGCCTTGCATTCTCTAAGAGGAATTTTTTCAATAGGGGCAACATTCCTTCTATCTACAGGAGGTGAAAGATCTCCATTAATTATTGTATCTCCACCTCCTATATATCCTATTTATTTCAAGAATTAGTAACCTATACTTCTAGATCTCATGCCAAATAGAGCTCTCCTTGTAGGTTTTGAATTACACTCGTGGCATATTTTAATACATATTTCTAGTGTGATGGGTCTGAATAAGGTACAACTTTAGGTTTAGGATATATTATGCACTCAATGTGAATTTTTTCCCCACATTCTAAGCACAACTCAGGCATTGACATAACTAGTGACTAATTGGTGAATCTATTATGAGTGTTCATTTGCATCTTGACTATCTCTGCATGGGTTAGTTATACCTTCAGAGTCCACTTCTCCATTTTTGGATCATACTTGATTATTATTATTACTTCATCTATGCTAGGCCTACCTTGGGTCAACTTCTTGTATAAGTTAGGACATTATTTGACCTTATGATCCCGTCAATAATACCCACACATTTGATGTGTAGGGAAGTCACATTGATAGTGATCTATCAAGCCACACTTGTAACATGAGTCAGGTGGTAAAATTCCACCAATACATCCTCCACCTCATCCTCTATTACTATATTACATCTCAAAGCCCATATTCTACTAGTTATAGCTTTCATTACCTTGCTTAGATTTCCGTCTGATTACTGTAGTGGCCTACCTTGTGCCTCTCTCCATATTCCCATACATCTCATCAATCATCCTAAAACTGACTATGGTATGGATGTAGGCATCGTACAACATACAGTAAATGGTTTTGTTGACCTATCTAGTGCATTACAACAAAGGACAGTTATAAACATCATGCACCTCTTGATAGAACTCATAACTTAGAAGTAATGTGTACACATTCCTTTAAGGGTAGTTATTCCTATTATGGACTTCTACTTCATAGTTAGTTCACCACAATCCACTTTGAGCATCTTGTGATGAGATAATGGTTAGCTTTTAGAGGTGAGAGGTTATGGATGCAATTTACATCTTCATGAATGGGCTGATCTTAGTATTGATGCTTTTGACTTTCTTGGTTCTTAGCACAATTTAAAGTGATTTGCAAGGGATGGTAAAGGTCTTCATGGAAATTTCTCTTTTGAATAGCACTAAAAACCTCCAATGAACCATTACACATAATGGGAGGGGTGAATGTTTTAAGGAAGCTTGAAAAGTAGAGTTTTGAACCTTGCATCATATAGGTGTATGTTATATAAGAGTCCTTAGGTAATATCCTTGAGCATGGTGATGCTCTACTATTCAAACTCAGGTATATTGAATTCCTTTAGGAATGCTTCCTTTAGAGTATCATAGTAAACCATAGCCTAGTTAGGGTCAAATTTTATTATGATCCTGATGGGAAAATGTCACCAATGCCTCAAGGTTTTTGTGTAATGGTTATTTACATTTAGTATCAAAGCCTCCATTTAGGTTCAAGTCATAGATCATGTGGCTATGCCAACATGATAGTGTTCATCTGGGGCTCATACATGTGTGGTAACCTAGTGTACGGGTTCAAATTTATCCCAATGTTTGGGCTTCAAAAGCATGGTGGGATGTTATGATCCTAATGGGTAGATTTCACTAATACCTCAAGGTTTTGGTGTAATGGTTATTTAAAAATTTCCTATACTAGGTATGAGTGTGATCAAGTAGAGTTTTGGTGAACTAGGTTACCTTGAACTCATATTAGGTTATGCCCCACATGCATCATTGTAGCTCACATTTTAGCACATGATCTATTTCATTTTCCATACCATAATACTCTAACAAGTACATGGCCATCTTGTAATAGATTTTTTGTGGGGGATAACTAGCATTTGGGGCCCTTATCCCATAGATTATATCTAGGTGGTGGTCCTCCAATGCCTGTAACCACTAGGTTAGGCACCATCCCCATTTTTACTTCTAGCATCGATGATTATGGTGTGGTACTACTAACTTATGGCATGAAACCAATTCCTATAGGTTGTTGTATAGTCTGCATACCTAACATTAGATGAAATGGTCTGATTGTGCTCACATTATATTATGGTGAACTAGCAATCAATGATCTATAAGTAGTCTCACTCAATTGCTAGTAGAGAATAACTTGTTCAATCACAATATTATAATCCAAGTTTGTAAAAAATTTAAATTATATGTCAATAATAGGGTTAATTATCACTCATGTTCTTTATTCATTTGGGGGATATAACACATGAAAATTTTCCACTAGTTTAAAGTGAGTAGATGCATCAAGCTTATCTTCAATCACCAAATCCTATAGGGACCCGACACATTCTACACCCATCAACTATGAAGCTCAATTCATTGCTTCATTGTTTTTCTCCTCCTTGCACTATTATATTTCAAGAGATCCTTCCCCATACCCTTCTTGCTTGCTATGGATTCTCTCAACACTTCTAGGTTTTATATCTTCCATTATTCTAAATTGTCTCTTATTATATGTCTATTTCATGAGCTATTGAGTGTCAATCTGCTCATTCCCTTCCATTGTGCTTCAATTACACATCCCCTTCTCCCCTCTTATACTTGTCATATATAAAATGACTTTAGACTTCCTTTCCCAAAGTTTAAAATCCATAATATACCATTATATTCTTGAGATCTACACTGAACTCTTTTACAAATGTTCCTATAGGTTTGGGCAAAAATTTGATACTTTACTTCCTTAGGGCAAGAGTATGTTGAAACTATGAACTCAAACATGTAATTATTCAGTGCTCCTTGACACCATTTGTCTACTACTCTAGTCTAAGTGCCATATAGAGTCTCAATCCTCTCTAGGTTATCCTTCTTATACACATAACACTATCTATAGCTTCATCTTTTGTGGGTTACATATGTAGCCAACCATCAGTACACATGCTTTGGTAGTTCACAAAGAAAACCTCATAAAAATCATCATACAGGTTGTTCTGAACCCACTTTCTCAATTTTTATCCTCTATAGGTTGGATGCTTTAGTTAAAATATATCTTCCACCTATTTTAACCAAAATTTGATGTTTTCAAGGGATATTAAAAGCATTATTATATCATACCATTGCAACAACAAAATTCAACATGGGTCCTAGCAACAGAACCAAAATGTTATAGAAAAGTCCTTGTCAAGAGGTGAAAGGTTGTCTTGGTTGGTTTTAGACTCCTTAAAAATAGGTGAAAACATGGGATATTCACACAAAATTTAACATTTAATACTTAACTACACTGACCTGAGGTACAAATCAGAAGGGACTGGGGCTTGTTTTAGGCTAGTTCTTCCATGATGTGAGATATTGATTATGGGGTTTGGTAAATTCAACATATGATTTGGTAGATTCATTGGTGTAATCCTTTTCTAGGCTAAGCTTGATGGTCTATAGGCACAAGCCTATTTTCAGAAATAGTTTTAGTCATAAGGGTGCAAGCCTTTATTAAACTAAGTCTATCATCATATAAGCACTACACTGGTCAACAGGATAATTTTGGCTTAATTGATCATACTAGGTTTGTGATTCTTAACAAAGGTACAAACATGTGTTGCAAGATTTTTCTACACTTAGGCTATTTCTACATAATATGTTGATGTCATCAATTATCAAAGGGATGCCATTAACAACCTAGACCAGGAGCTTTCAAATAACATTCTTAACATGTATGATCTAGAATTATAACATTATAATTATTACATTCATTGCACATTCAAATTATATTACCAATACACATAAACCAAATCAATCTCAATTAGATACAACATCCATTTTCATTAATTAAAGTCTAAATAAAATAGAGTACATTATACTAAAAATAGAGTAAATACTCCGTTTGAGCTATGTAATTGCCTAAAGGCTCACAAGTGAGCTTAACATATGCAAATAGATCCTTAATGGAATCCATGTTATTATTAATACTAATAGTTACCAAACGCATGTAGAACCATTTATTCAAAGCTTCACTACATCAATTTGCATCCCTTACATTAGTGGCTCAAACTTATTTTATAGCTATTTATGAGCATATATGCTAGGGTGGAGCTATGCATGTTGGGTGTTGAGGTGGAGCCTAAGTAATCATTATATTGACTCCATTACATTTTACCCTTCATAATGTGGTAACCATGTGTTTCCAATCCTAGAGGATTACCTAAAGATGTAGGTGCCAATTAACCACCTGCTAGTTGGTATAAGATGTGTGTTGATTCCTCTAGATGGCACCAAGATACCAAAATAGTAATCATCATGCCAAGTGATTATCTCGTGCTAAGGTGTATGTCATGATGGCACATATGCCATAATGAAATAGGGGCCCAAAATGAGTCTTATATCTTATTTTGGTTCATATTTAATTACCTCATTAGTTTAGTGCAGATTTTAGTTTTGGATGTTGTCGTATGTATGCATGCTCATTACTAACTTATTCCTTATTGGGTTAGTGGATTTTATGGACTTTGATTCTCTTGTCCCTATTTATATTTTGGGATAAAAATTCTCTTATGTTTGGGTTTTATTTCCTAGGATTAAACTCGAACCATCACATGTTTTATTTAGAATTTTGTTTTGGGCCACATTTATTATTATATGGATTTTATTTACTTGTGTGTATTATGCGTACATGGGCCATGAATTGGCTCCCTAGGAATTTTTGGATGTCTTGATTATATGAGGTCGTAATGATGTTTTATCATTAGAATTAATGACTTGGCTAGGCCACATGATAGGTTTTTGATGAGGGGGTCACCTTGGCACAAGAGACAAAAGTGTTATTTTAAGCGAGATTTTTATTGGCTTACACTCTATGCAAAAGATCTATGTGGAAGTTTTATTTTTATTTATTATTTTGGGACATGTTTTGGTCTCTTTAGGCTGGGATAAATGTTTTTATTCATTCTTATTTAATAATCTCACAATTGCATTAAAAACTATACACCTAGAAGCCGATTTGGGGAGAGTATGATGGAGTTGGGAAAGTTTTGAAGAAAAATGTTCCCATTATTATTTTATGCATTCTCTTTTTGGAGGAGTGATTATTACTTAAAAACCCTACATGGATTAAAAAATTAGGCTATGAAGTGGGGAGAGGAAGAAGGAAAATGATCTTAGGGGAGTCATCTTGAAGTCTTAGGAAAGCCACAACATTTTAAAGGAGGACATTGGTGGACAAGGGTTATGGGGAACTAACTAGTTTGACTACGAGTGCTTTGTATCACCCCTACAAGTAAGTTTGATTATAATAATCTAATTTAATTCCTAATGGAGTGATAAAAATAAACCCTTTAAGCATTAAATAAATTATAATTGATTAGCTCCATTGTTACGTTTTGTGATATTTTAGAATTGTATTGTTGTACCTCTCACCATATTTTTATTATGGAAAACATGTTCTATGTCTTTCCTTTTATGTTTATGGGTTGAGTTTTAGTTCAATTAGTTGGGTCAATTTATTTTATAGTGGGTTAAAACAATTACTAAGCAAGAAGCTTAGCCTCATAATAACTTGCATCATGCTAATCCAAAGAATCTTATTTTAATTGAATTCAACTTGGGTTGTTGTTTTCAGATGTATGGAATATTGAGACATAATTTTGATGGAATTATGAACCCATAGAGCCATAAAATTGATACATGCATACTGGGATGTGATTGTATCCCTATATGGTTATTAATTGGTAATTATTATTATTAAAGTCTATTTAGTTGGGTGACCCTGGTAGATTGGGGGTTTTGGGAAGCTATTTATGAATGTCATTTATCCTGAGTATGGCAACTTGGGTATTTTATTTACTATCTATGTTTATAAATAAAACTTATTTTTTACTAGGTATATATTGATATGGCTAAGACCTAGCTAGGCTAACAAAAATCATGAATGAATGGTCTTTAAATGAAATTAATTTTAGCTATTATCATTCTCTTATTTTTATGAATGTTTTCTATTTTTGATCCAAAACCACTATTTGATCATTTTGACCATGTATAGACAAGGAAAATTATATATAATTTAATCAAACCCCCTTAGACTACATTTTATTATCCATAGCTGAATGGCTATATGTAACAAGATTTTATGAATGGGATGAACGCCTTATACCTATTGATGGTACCCTATTGGGTGATGTATTGGTTTTCATATGGAGGTAATCCTATCTAATTAATTTAAAGATATTTTGATTCAAAGACCTATGGACATTTATAGAGTTGTATGTGAAAACAATGTAATGTTGGTATAAAATCCACCAATTGACTTAGCTATTGAAAAGTCTTATACACTATTGATTTCATGGTTTTCATTCGTAAATCATCCTATAATTAGTTGGTAGTTTATTATAAAGTTAAATTATTTTTATGATTCATTTCATTTAATGTAAATCAAGGATTGATGGGTTCTAAGTTAGCATTAAATTATTGTCTATGAATTTTGACAAGTTAGACAATGGGCTATCCAAATTACCTTGCTTCATATGAATGCAAACCCCCTGATCGAATAAGACTATTTGAGGATTTTGGATGTTTTTTTAATTAAGTATATGAACTTTTAGCTATTCCTTTTGGTGGTTGGATGTTATGATCTTATTGTATGATTGTTGTCATTTTCTCTTTTCTAGTTGACTCTGTATGTGAGTCATGAATGAAATGATATCTTATATACACTTTTTTGTTGAAGGGAAGTGACCCTTATGGGCATATATTAAAGTTTTTCAACCAATTGATTTTTGTTGTTTAATTTTGTGGTGGCCTTTTTAATTGTTGAGTTGTTTTGGAATTAGACCATAGATTGTGTCACATTAATTCTCATCTCTACCTGGTAAAGCCTAGATGCCTGATTCTACCATCTAGCTAATGGTTAGGGCCATCAATGGTTGGGCTCATCATGATGGACCTTTGAGTTGAACTTTTGAGGACTTATCAATTCATCTCCTATTTCTTGGGTTTTATTTCCTGTAGTTAGATTTATACTTTTATAGAATACTTACAGATCTCTTTAAAGTTATTCTCAATAGTTTTGATTATATGTAATTTATGATTATGTTATTACTATTAATTTTGTACATGGTTTGTGGTGAAGAACAATATCATATTAGCTCTTGAATTTTATTTGTGTACATGAGAATGCATACCACAATGTTGTATAACTTTGATACACAAATATAAATTACAATCACTCTATATTAGTTCCACATTATTTAATTCTAAATTTTATTCCAAATTATATTATTGTATACTTTGTATTATCATAGTTACATTTTGAAGTAATGCTAGAATTTGAAGCTTTATTGATTTTTATTAGTAATGAATGTTTAATGAACTTGGTTATGTATAGCAGTGTTATGTTGGTTCTAATTATTCTTGATATATATTATGGAATGTTGGATGCTTTAATATTGGTATGTAAGGAATATTGTTTTGATGTTTGGAGCCTTATCTAGTTTTGGGATATGTTGTACATTACCTCAACTGTTGTTAAATTCCCATTCAACCAAAAATAACTTCCACTTTGATTATGGATTGTAAAAACCATTATTGTTCTTATTTTAAGATATTAGATGACTAAATAAATCATGTGTTATAAATAATAATTATAGTACAAGCCAATAACATGTCATATAGATTTGTACATGGGAATGCTTGTTTAACTTGGAGATCTTGGTTGTATACAAACTAGAGTGATGTTTTTAGAAGTTAGTCAAATGATGTTGAAAACTTATTGTTTTGTTTAAAGAACCTTTTCATATGAATTTCATGTGGCATAATGAATTTTGAAAATTGGTATGAACTAGTAGTGGTATGTACATCTTAATAGTGAGTTACTTGATTTTATTATGCAGGTTGAGTTAATAAGAAAGCTAGGTACAACCATGTAAACCTATATCCTAACCAATGGTTTTAATGATGTATTTCAATAAATAATCTCACTATTATACCTTTATAGTGTGGTTGAAACAAGTCTATTATGTAGGTGACGATCATTCACTAGCTTCTTTATTTCATTGGTGATTGAACCATTACATGAACTATATCCAATTATTCATATGAGTGTTGTTTTCCTCCTTAGTAGGTATTAAAATAATAATATTTTAACCCTGAGCACATACTATTGCATAAATCAATCAAATACATGAAAGTAACATGCGCATGAGAAAACTACTTAGGCTTTAATGATAAAAATTGGAAAAAGATTTAAAGTTAATAAGTTTAGTTGGAAGTTTTAATTTTAAAAAATGGTTGCTTAGTCTCACATTAGTTACCTTAGATAAGGTTTTGGGTGGTTATATACACCTTGAGTAATGATCAAAATAAAAATTAGAGAATAGCAATTTTGCAAATGAAGTATACTATTACATGAATATATTGCTTCAATGTATATGCCAATTCTATTATGTTGTATATACAACATAGGTAATTGATTTTTTGTCATTTCCTTCTCATAAGTGAGAGACTTATGGAGACTTAATGTATCTAAATAAATGCTTCTTTGACATATATATATATATATATATATATATATATATCTTTTATGTTTCATATAGTTATAATAGGCCATAATTAATATCGACCTTGGCATTGATATCTGGTGGTTACTATTAAAACACCACAACTACAAATCATTTTGAATTTTTATTTTTTAAATGATGAAATTGTGGAAGGTCAAACTGAAAAGTATGTAGATTAATGAATTTTATTCCAATAAAATACATTAAATTCTTAGAGGATATTGCATCAAGTAATTGTGTTTGTATTGAAAATTTTGTAATCACTCATTGTGCTTATTTAAAAGATATTGGTTGGCTGCATATGGTAACATGATTTTAAATGATGCTTAGGGTCTTAGATAAAATTACCTCTTGTTGAATCTTCATGGTAAATAATGTTCATATCTTATAATATGTTAAGGAATGAAATATTATTTTTTCCACAACCATATGAATTATCAATTGTCCTTAAAAGACAATATTGATTACAGAAAATGTTGCATTAAGTAACCTCATCATATAGAGGTAAGCCAAATATGGATCATTAAATAATGTCACAAATTTTGATGTTGATAAACCATTGGGATATCAAATAAAGGACCCAATTGGTGTCTCAAAAGGAAATCCAATGTGTATCCTCATGATATAATTTATGTTCTGGATTCTTATTCCTAAGTGATGGTTCTTATGCTACATAATACACTCTAAAGTGTGTCTGTATATCATGGTTGGTTGGGTTCTTAGAATTTGATGTATAATTGGATGAATTTTGTTGAAATAATATATTGTGCTAATTTTTAACTTAGAGTTGAAATCTAGGGTGATATACTTAAGGTTTCCTTGTTGCTCAATTCACTATTGTGGTAGATTTGTGTAGGAATGGTTTTATCCTCTAAACCTTTAACCTGATTCTCTTAAGAGATAGAGATGATTAAATAAAATTATAAAACTATTAAATGATCCTATGAGGGGTCCCTACATTAAGTATAAATTTTGGATTTTATTGGTGTGCATGCACACACCAATACAACCCAAACTATATCTTACTTTTGATGAACGAATCCCTTATGGAATCTTTTGATGATGTGGTAATATTGGTTGAATGTTTACTTCCACCTAATAAGATATTGGTTGGAAGCATGTGAGTGTGAAATAAAATACTATGATGGATCATGACATAATTTTATGTATGGGTCCATGCACATAGTGCCATTGTGTATTCTAAAATTTAGCAATTCTAAATGTTTTTTGGTTGTTTCAACTGGTATTAGAGCTAGGTTGCTATTCTAGGGAACTTTGGGACATGAAATTATTATTATTAAGGAGATAATGAATATTAAATTGAGATGAAATATGAGGTGGTTTTATGAGGTCACTTGGTCTCTTAAATTGGTTAAGACAATGCCTTGTTCTATAATATTAAGGTACTAGAACTTCATGCATTTATTGAATTTGATGTTTGTGCAAAAACCATTAATTTTGTTTTAAAAGACTTGGATACTTACCCATAGTCTTGGTTGGGTCAACCCTTTCTAAATTGAGTTGTATCAAGGCAAATGTTACATGTTAACTATTGACTTGTATGGGAAAGTTAATGAGAGACTGGTGATAATCACTTTGTCCTTAGAATTGAGGAAATGATGTTCAATATCTATTGTCAACTTGTATGGGCAAGTCATAAATAAATGCTTAGAAAATTATGACCTTGGGAAGATTGAGGATTAGTATTAAACATAGAGGGTTGAATAGGGTGAGAGTATTTGATTTACTTTGGTAAATCAATAAGGCTTGGGATCTCTGCTTGTGAAGGAACATCTTGAGCTGAATTTAGGCTTTATCTTTTTATGGGCATTTGGCCTCTTTCAAGTTGTAAGAAGAATCCTATGGTTCCATAACTCTAAAAGATATAATCCATTATGTGTATGGATATATTTTGATTTCATGATGTTATTTATTTTGATCATGTGTATGATTTAACCCCATAAGGAGGCTATGATGATCATGGATATGTTTTACATCCATGTGGATGTTTAATTAATCTTGGGCTGAGTTTGGGCATCTATGAGGATGCATATTGTGATAATGGATTTATTTTACATCCATGAGGATGTTTATTATGAATTTATTTAGATCTTAATGATTATGGGAATTTGTAAATTCCCTGGTAATGATATAAGCTTCACCTTGTTCCTTACCTAAGTTCACCCTTTTCGAAAGTGATGTCATGTTAAAACAAGCAACACTTTCAACCTTTGACTTTTTAGAGAAAGTAACTTGGGATAATGGTGACATAAGCTTGATGTTGGAATTAATAAATAATGCCTTGGATCTTGCATGGGTGATCCATCCAATGATGCTGAGGTATAATATCTTTGGAGGTTCAAGGGTGCAAGTCAATCTTAGAGAGCATAATGGGGTGAATGTGATTGAATTTTTTGGACAAGTTAAGAAATTTTGGAGATCTCTTATTATTATCAGGTATCATAAGCCATATATTCCATGAAGAAGGAACAATGTTGGTAACTTTCTAAAACTCATGAAAATATATTTATGGCCTTTGTTGGAACACAACCTTCCTTGAGAGAAGGTGATCATAAACTTGAGATCCCTAAGACTAATCATTTTGTATTATATGATGGATATTTGATGTCATTGGGATGGCATCTAGACATCAGGTAGACGAATGGAAATCATGGTTCCTTATGCTTCACCATCATGTGTGTTTAAATATTGAGATGTGAAAATACCATGGAATAAATTATTAAAACACCTGAGTCATGTATGCATGTCCTATTTCATGTGGCTCCCTCTTTGATTTTAAACTATTGAATGTCATGTCAACCTTACATGTTTTTTTATTATATTAAACCATGTAAGCTTGTAACTCTCTATACTATGTAAGTGTAGTCAACTATGTGAACTTACATATTTGATCCATGTTTCAACATTGTTGTATGAGAACTTTATATACTTGATTATATGTTGTTAACCATGAAACATGTGAATGATGAAAATAAATTGTGCAAGGAATATCCCACTTTTGAGATTAACCATGTAGACCTTATTTTGCTCCATGTTTTCAAAACTATTATCTAAGTATTTTGTGTGCATAGCATGGAATAAGTGCAAATATATGTTGTTAACATGTTATTATATGGTAACATGATCATAAACTACTTATGTGATATGACTTCCCTCTTGAAACCAAGCTCTATCATTTGAAATGTACTAGGGTATAATGTTGTATTATGTGGCATAATCCTACACCACTACTCTAGTAATGATCATTGGTTCAAGTATGAGGTTAAGGGTAGAGAAGCACTCTATTCATAATTATTTATACTTGGTATGGGCTATGAACTGGACTATTTTGTAGGATGAAAACCCACTTTTCCCCTTTCCACAAGTAGCCACCCAATTTATTCAAGGTGTCCATCATGAGTGCCATAAGTTGGTCATTGAATATTAGTTCTTAATGGTTACTTTGTGGATTAACTAATCCTTTAACTACCTCTTAGAGGTTGTAAAAAAAACTTGTGTGAAATTTTATTGGTGTATCCTTGTGAAGCACTAATAGGTTTTGTAGTTTGGAAATTTATGCAAAATTAACAATGTGGTACTTGTTGAAATATATGCATGTGTTGGACTATAAGTGCAAACATGCTATGGATGAGGTATTATTTTTTTATTTATACCTAATAGATATATTATCAAGTGAATATTTCTAATTTTTTTAAATCATTACTATAATATATGTTGATTTTATGCTAAAAATGAGTAATATAAGTCTTGATCAAGTAGATTTTGGAATCATAAAGTAATTATAAATATTGCTAAGACATAAGTGCCTAATGATGATAGAATTGTAATATATAAAATCATCTTTTCAGTTTACAAAGTTTGTGGAGAACATTATGTAAGCTTTGGGGTTACATGTGAATGCTTGGAATGGATTCTCCAATGTTCAGAGTAGTTGGTGCAGGATGGTACACTAACCCATGAATAGTAACTATTGGAATAAAGTAACCAAGTAGTATATGTTACTATCTTATTATATCACTCTATGATGAATGAAATGAGGTTATGTGCAAGCATAACCTATGTGTTGGGACACACTATTTTTGGATTCTAGGATTGTGGTAGAATCCAGTTGGATTTGAATTAGTGCCACTATTGTCATAAAAGGGTAGAATTTTATGGTGATGTATTTCTACAATTAAGAAATAGTTAACCCAAAAGTTGTTATTATAAAGCTGTTGATCCAAATTTAAAAGTATGAGCTAGAAAGTTATGAATTTATCTATCTTATATGAGCTATCATATATAATTACCACTTTTGAAATGATAAAAACCCTCTTGCTAAATAAGCATTAAGGTGAACTTCTTTACCATGAGCAGATATTTTTGATTTTTTATCGAATGGCTTAAAGTTACATCTATATAGGTGGTTGGAAAATTTTTAACTTTAGAATAATTGCATTTCAAAATAGTCACTTGTTGATAAATTTTGCTAAGGTAAGAGAATTTTTAAGGTAGAAATCCTATTACATAGTAGTAAATAACTAATGGTTGAAAACAAATGGCCATGTGTGTCATAAAAAGTAGAATTATGATCCTAAATCTAGATGCATGTGCAAATATAGTGATGGTAAAAGTATACATCTCCCTATTTATTTACCATGGTGTCATGAGATGACATATGAATTGATAAGACATTTATATGGAGGGACATGACTATCCTTATGGTAATATTTGAAATGATAACAAGTAAGGTTGAATGTTTCCATGTATGAGGTGCGTTATATCCTCATGTTATACCAAGTGGTAAGTTGACTATAGTTTCATTGGATATTATTTTTAAAATACATAAATGTGTAGTGAGCATAAGACTACTTTGATTAAGCAACTAGTAAAATATTTATTAGGTGGTTACTTCATTATAAAAACATAGTTGGTGGTCTATGTTGTAGAACATTTTGTAAAAGTGTGATAGAATCTATTTTAGGAAGCATGACCCCTAGTTGTTTAAAATAATCATTAGGATGGATCCTCTCTAAGAGGGGGAGGATGTTATGACACTTCCATGTAGTGCATTATACTTGTTATAAACACATTAGTTTAGCCTATTTAACATGACTCTAATTAACATTGGAATCATTGTTATAGTTGATTATTCTGATGTAGATGTTATGATTCTAATTATCATGTTTGACTGGTTATGACTAGTTCATTATTACAATTGATTTTTTTGCTTAGTTCATTAATGACACATGTTATATTTTGTTCATATCAATTTTATTATTGATATTTATTTCTGGATAAGATACTACTAATGTCCCACATTGGTGGTTTTAGGAATAATTTAAGTGGGCTAGGCTTAATGATGAACTTTGGTAGTTGGGACAATAATAGGTAGGTGTTATCAGCAGTTAAATTGGTACTAATAGGTAAAATGTAATGAAACATAAAGTTTTAAGCCATTCATCATTTGAGCCTTCTAGTTTATTTTGGTTCATCTTTAATTACCTTGTTTATTTTATGTAGATTTTGGTTTATGTTGTTACCATATGTATGTGTGCCCATGTTTACATTAATCCTTGTTGGGTTAGTGGATTCTTTAGACTTTGTCTCTCTTATCCCCATTTATATTTTTGGCTCAAAATTATCTTCTTATGTTTGGGTGTTGTTATCTGGGGTTGGACTTGAACCATCACACATTTTATTTAGCCTTTTATTTTGGGCCACATTATTATTATTATTATTATTATTATTATTATTATTATTATTATTATTTGGATTTTAATTACCCATGTGTGTTATTCCTACATGGGCCATGTATACACATAATATTTTTAAATTTTATTGATTATTGATGCTTTACATATTATAGGAACCCATCAAGACTTAATCTCTCTGAGTTCACACCCTAAGGGATGAACTAGGAAAGGGGTGGGTAGAAATTTGGTGATTCAAATGATTATTATCCCTTATTTCCACATTATTACCAATCCAACAAAATCCCAAAACCATTCCCTAAACTACTTCTCCTCCTTTGAGTATTCCTCTAGTCTTTTCCTCTTTTATTCCTCCTTTTCTTGTGTTAACTCTTATTTGACTATCAGTTGTACTAGGTTGATTGGGTTGGCCCAATATAGTTTAGGGGTATTCTTTACTTTCTTAGTTTGTTAACCTTTTGATTGACCTAGCACGAACCTAGTAAATTGTCCTAAAAAACACATTGGGTCAACTAGGTTAACCCTGTATAGTTGATGTTCCTAAAAGGATTTATGGTAGAATTCATCTATATATAAAATATCATTTCAATCATTATTTATATGTGAAATCAAGAGTTATTATTCACTTATGCTTCTTCACAATTTTCTCTTCCATCATTCTACTTGAGGAGACTTATTTAGGTTTCTTATTTTGGAGAATCTAGTCTAGTGGATAAGTATTAGATGCTTTGACCTTTCTTAGTGATCGTTAGAAACCATAACAACCTTCTTAAAAGTCCCTTTGGATAAAGGAGAGATTGAGTCATGATGCATTCACATTTAGGTAAGTATATTCTAAATTTGTTTTCCTCTCTTTTAGTAGATAAAAGTAGCATAAGTGTTATCTCAAATAATACTATCTTTCATATTTTATGTATTAGGGTGTTACTCATACTTAATTTAATTGAAGTTCCCTGTACATGTTTATTTTATTGATTCTAACCCACACTTTGTGCCAGAAGCTTTTATGTGCACTAGATTATATTTTGTTTTCTTATTATTAGAATATAGTGAATGTTTTAAACCTTAAGACTCCATTAGGGTTGTTGTGTGACTATGTTAGACTGTAGGCTTTAACACCCTTCCTAGCATGATGTGTTGTGACAAGTGATATAATTAATCCCCTAATTGGGTCTAACAGATCCACATATTGGTCATGCTCCTGCTTAACAAGTGTATCCCAATCAGAAGTGTAGGTGTGATCTATCTTATCTGATCTAGGATTAATTCATAAACATGATGCATTTTTTATTCCATATATTATAGTAAACCCAATATGAACTAACCCTTTTAGGATTTATTCACTTTTTCCTTCATTTATTTCATTTATTTTGATCATCATTTTTATCATATATTTTGACATTTTTATTGATTATATCAGCCCAAAATTTTATCTCTATGTGCAGGTTACATGAACAAATAATTATATCAACCTAGTCAACCTAGTATAGGTTTATATCTTTTAAAACACTTAGTTTAGTCTACTAGGTTGACCCAGTTAACCACTTATAATTTCAACACTTTTCAATAGGAACCTGTACAACTTGATCGATATTGTCAACCTAGTTTTTAGGTTTCTCAAGCATACTTCTAGGTTCTAGAACAACAATATTTTTCATTACATATATGATACACTAAGGTTCCATTATACTTCTCTAGTTTTCTCTTTTTTTATCTTTCCTTTCATAGTTTGTAGTCTAAAAAATTGCCCTTACATAGTCAACTAGATCAACACTATCAACCTAGTTTTGTGTTCTGTGTGCTATCTAAAATAACTGAATCAACATTGTCAACCTAGTTCATTTTCAAAACTTGCTTCCATAGTATAGGTTTGACCATATTGACCTTGTTATGTATTTTGTGCATATAGTGTTCACACTATACCCTATTTCAAATTTTTAATTAACCTCATTTCTATTAGTAATTATCTCACACATTTCTTTTCTTATTGTTTACATGCTTAAAATAATTCACATAGTTTAATTAAGGGATTTTTAATTAATCACTTAGTTTCAATATTTCTATTTTATGCACACATGGCCAAATCACATAATATAAACAAGCATTTTAACATTTGTCTACCTTGGGACAACCTACTTAGATTTCATCACCAAGTGGAAAGCTAACTTAATGCTTTAGTCAAGTATAAAGCATGATAATGGTATATTCTAGCTAATTAATCAACACCCTTTTCATTGTGGTGTGTGAAGTGAGGGGATAGGCCCCAATAGCAAGACTTTATCATTGTCACTATAATATTTTTCATCCTAAACTACCTAAAACCATCCTTAGATTGCTATCTAGTACTTTGATTATAGCCAACTTCCAATCACATTTTAAAATCATTCCTGATAATTTAATTAAAAAATAGGTTGAACAATTACTTAGATCTTTACTTTTCAATTTAATTACTTTCTCTTCATTTAATTGTATCTGCAAAAATTTACAATAGCTAATGGTAGTGTACGATTTTATTTTGTGTGCCTTAATTAGATTAGCCAGCATTGATCTAATTAATTATTTGTTTCCTTTGAAATCTTACTTTCCTAAATTAGCTATAAAAATGATCTTGTTTTCATTCATAACTTATTATCATCTTGATTTTTCTTCCTATCTATTGTACTAAATTGGCCCACTTGACCCTGTATATTTTTTAGCTCCTATTCACTATACTGGATCAACCCAGTCAACCCTGTATAGTCTACAAATTTTTTTTCATCTTTTTCCTACCTTTTTACACTATATTGGATCAACCCAATTGACCCTGTATAGTTTCTTACTTTCCCTATTTGTTAATATAATTCCTTATCCTTTCAATTTTGAATTATATTCATATCTCTTCAGTCAAAATGAAATCTCCTATTAGAATTTTCTTGGATAGCTTGAATCCATTTAGGTTATATTGAGATGTTCATTTCTTCCTCTCTTTTCCTCCCAAGAGAACCATCACTCTTGGGGCACCTCTTCTCCTCCTTCTTCTATGAACTACAATATGGTGAAAATAACACCTCAAGATGAAGTTGATAGATTTGATCCTTTATATACTTATCAAGAAACTTCTCAAAATATTCAAACTAATGTGAGAGTGATTGATACAAGTTTACTTAACAATCCCACTAATCCTTCTTCTATAAATCCTCTCCCTCATACCAATATAGGGAGTGCTTCTACAAACACCAACCCAACTTTTGATACAACCCAAATTTTACCCCAAGTCATTCAAAAAATGAACATTATGAAAAATTCTAATACCAACCAAATGATGCAACTTCAACAACACTTGATCAATGTGGCAAATCAACCTCCAACTATTCATCCTCAAGCTAATCCTAATTATATTCCTTCACATCTTAGGGATGCTTTAGGTAATATTATTCCTCGACACATAATGAATAACAAGATGCTTCAAACCATTAAAAAAGAGCTGTTATCCCCCTTCGTTATTTCCATTGATATTGGTAACATATCTCCAACTATCAAAGATGATGGGACTAAGGACATTGCCTCATTTCTTAAATCCTTTGGAAATATTTATAAAGAGAGGATCCAAACTAATACATTCACCACTACTAAACTTTTAGTCAAAACCTTCACCTACCCCAACATTTTATTTAGAAACTTGAATATTTGGTCAATCCTTTGGTTAAAGAGTTTCAACACAATGATCTTCCAAAAAATTGTCTTAGCCACCTTATCAATGCTAAACAATCTCTAAATGAATCATCTCATGAATTTATTAAAATATGGAAATATTTATCTCATAAATCTGATCATAAACTAAATGGTGATAACTTATTCAAACTCGTTATCATGTATTTAACTCCTACTCTCCAATATAAAGTTTGAACCTTTGCTCCTCAAACACTTAATGAAGCTCTTGATCATATAAGCATCAAGAATTCCTTATGAAGAAATTCAAACCTAATCCTAAAATACTTAAAGGTTCTTTCCAAACATCTAAAGCTATCACTAGTAATTCTCCACAAATCAAACAAGGGGTTAGACAAACTGATATTCCTTCACCTTCTCATACACTTCTTTCAGTTTAATAAATGAAATAATTTTTACCTCCCTCAAAATATTTCATTTATCTCGATACTCCACTTAAGTGGTATGACCCTAATCTATTTTACTGGTTCCATACTGACATCAGGCATTCTCATGAATCTTGTAGAGAGGTCAATAAATTTGTTATCTTCTATATTCTTGGTGATTCATTCAATAATGAAGATATGATGAAAATTCATCATCAAGAATATGATATCACTTTTCAAAAATGACAAACTTTTAAATCTTATACGTAGAATAACCAAAAATCTTCTTCTAATAATCAAGCAAATGTCAAAGATGTTTGTGTCATTGATGTTTATTATGCTCAATATTATAACAAATATAAATATGTCAATAATTCTAAGGTAAATTATCATCATAAACTAGATCACAAATATCCTATTGCCAAACCTAAAAATCCATGTTTAAAATAACTTCTTAAAGATACTACCACCACTAATATTGATTCAGAAGCACCTAAGGAACAACTTCTTCCTTATGATCCTCCAACCACATCTATACCTTCCAAAACTAATTTACACTCTAAACCTTGGGTTGGTTCTTTTAAATATCATTGGAATTTTCTTGAATAAATCAACTCTATGCCTTATAATATTCCTCTCATGGAGTTATTTTGCACTTAATCCTATCATCATAAATTTAATATGCAACAAATTTAATAAATTGATGATCCACCCTCCATAGATGAAGAACCACCTTTTATTAATTCTCAACCTACTAATGTCAACACTATTGAAACCTCATGTCCTTCTTCCAAGCCTTCTATTGATTTTATTAAGGAGGACATGATTAACGATGAAATAATTTTTTGTGCCAATGATCCACCACTCTTTATTAAAATAGACATTAACACCACTCTTATCCAAAAATTATTAGTTGATGAAGGCTCTAGTATTAATGTGACATCCATGTGACTTATACAATAACTTAGTTATAACAAGAATCATCTTAAGAAAACTCATATTACTTGTCATGGTTTTGAAAAAAAATAATAAAAACCAACTTGGTTGTATCTAGGTTCCATTAACCATAGGACCTAAGACCGTTCGAACTAAGCTGATGGTCCTTGATCTCCCTTTATTTTACAATATCCTTTTTGGTCATCCATGGACCCATTGAATATGAATTATTGCTTCTTTTGGTATTCAATGTATTAAATTATTACATAATGGAAAATTTTACAAGCATGAAGATGATCTCAATCCAAAGAGCATTCAACTTCCTAATCCTAAACCTCAATATTGTATTACTACAAATCCTAAGATTAATAATGCTCCTTTACCTGATTTCATCAACATGAGTCCTAATTTCCAAGTCACTCTTATGGATTATAATTATTATGAGCCTAATGAATCACAAAACAATTGTAATACTACCAAGTTACCTCCATATATCTCATAATGGCTTCCTCCTTCTCTATTACCAAGATACCATACTATTCATCTTATTGATGAGATTACAAACTTTCCCCTCCATGCAATGCTCAAGATCCTTTTTTACCAAAATATGCCTTCACTTGAAATTATTTTAGAATGGATAAATTATTTTAAGATCTTCTCATCATGTCTCCTCATACATTAAAAAATGTTTAGATTTCACCTTTTGAAACTCCCCCTGATTCTCAAGCTTGTACAATTTTTCCAACATATGATGACAACTATAATATGACCCAAGATCAATCTAGATATTTGGATCTCCAACACTACTAGAAAACTTTGGCCCAAATCCATGATTTTAATCAAAATATGCATATAATTTCTATGGATTATACCTTAGATCTTGAGGGTCATGTGCCTCCTATCAATCCTCCTCTTATTGATACTCCTTAGGTGGTAAAAAAAATTATATCTTCTGAACCCCTAAATTTTCCTACACCTTTGGATCTAATCATTCCATTAGATCCTTCCCTCATCATTGAAAACATCAATATAATTATCTTTTCTATTCCATCTACTTATTCTACTCCTGACATTATGCTTGATGCCAAGACAACTAATGTCCATCAGATGCATTCTAAATATGATGACCATGGCAATCAAATTCTTGATCTTGAAGTACATGTTGAATATTATGGTCCTCTTCCTACCTTTCCTAGTGATGAAGCTATTCTTAAGTTACTCCATATTCAAGAACCTCAACTTCCTTGGTAGCATCATAAACTCAAAAATTTCAAAATTAAGACTCTTTGATTCAACAACTTTATTGCTAGCATTGATCCTCAACTGATTATACTTTATTGAGAGATTTCACCTACAAAATATGATAACTTTAGCTTATTCTTTGATAAATATCACGAAGATTTCTCTTGGTCCTATGAGGACATGCCTAGAATTGATCCTAGCATAGTATATTTACTTATCCTGATGCCAAACCTATGTATCAAAATCAAAGAAAATTTTTGCTTGAAATTTCAACCCTATGTCATAAAGAAATCATCAAATTAATCAATGCTAGATTCATCAAACCTATGGATTATTCTGAATGGGTGTCTAACATTGTTCCTGTTCATAATAAATTCACTATGGTTATTCACATTTTTATTAATTTTTGAAATCTTAATCTCGTTTGTCTGAAGGACAACTTTCCCTTACCTTCAATATATGCTATCATTGATTCCATAGTTATTTACAAAATTTTATCTCTTATGGATGGTTTCTTAGGATACAATCAGATTCCTATCATTATTGAGGGCCAACATAAGACTACTTTCACCACAAAATGGGGCACTTATTGTTATGTCAAAATACCCTTTGATTTCAAGAATGTTTGAGCCACTTACCAATATGTAATGACTCACATCTTTCATGATCTCATTCACAACATTGTTGAAACCTATGTGGAAGATCTTATTAATAAATATAAATATCATAAGATTCATCTTTTTAATCTCACTATCATCTTTGACCATCTTCTTAAATATAAAGTTAGACTTAATCCTTACAAATGTGTCTTTAGAATTACATATGAAAAATTGTTAGGATTCTTAGTCTCTCTCCATGACATTGACATTGATCTTACAAAAATTAGTGTTATCATCAATATTCATATTCCTCATTTTATTCCCAACATTTATACCTATTTGGTTAAGGTTGGGGCAATTAGATGATTCATCCCTAAAATTCATATAGAATTCACTCTGTCAATTCCCTTCTGAAGAAAGGTATTGCTTTAGAATGGATGGATCCATGTCCAAAATCTTTTGATAACATGAAAGAATCTTTTATTTATCCACTTATTTTTCTTCCTCCTAATGATAAACTTTTGATCCTATATAATTCTTCCACAACTATTTTAGTTGGGGCAATGCTTTCCCAACAAGATGATACTAAAAGAGAGTATGTTATATACTACATTTGATGAGGCCTCATAGAATATGAAACATGTTATACCAAAATTGAGTATGATTGCCTTGATGTCTATTTTGTTTTTGAAAATATTCATCACTATATTCTTTACCAAACTTACTTATGTCATTATTTATTCTAACCCCATTTATCATTTATTCTCTAAAACCTCTCTTCCTAAAGATAGAGTTGGAAAATGGATGGTCCTCCTTATGGAATTCAACCTTTGCATCATCACTCAAAAATATGTTAAAGGGCAAGTCATAACTAACCAACTTGCTAAAGCTCCCTAATTTATCCACTTCTTCCCTTCAAGATGACCTTTCAGATGATAATATTATCTACATTAAAGGTCTTAATCAATCTATCTCTATTAAATATTACTTTCATAGATTTACCACTGATCTTGAAGCCAATAATATTGATGAATCTTCCACTCCCTTCAGTACTACTAAACCAAATTTATTTATCAAGGAGCTCCCTGAGATCAATGTTGACTTGCATGAGGATACTTAGACCCTTCACTTTGATGGTTCTAAACACCTTGAAGGAGCTGGGGTAGGTTGTATTCCCACTATTTCTCTTGGTAGGATCATTAATTTAATTTTTTGCTTCCCTTTTGATGTCACCAAGAATATGGTCAAGTACGAAGCTCTTATCTTAGGCATTAGAGTTGCTCTTGATTAAAGCATTCAATACCTTCCTGCTTTAGGTGACTCTCAACTCATTTACCATCAAGTTAATGGTGACTATCAATGTAAAAGTGAGAACCTTATTACCTATCATCAAATTTCAAACACTTTCACTAAGGATTTTATCTCTTTCACTATTGAGCCTATTCCTAGAGATCAAAATTCCATTGTTAATTCTCTTGCTTCTTTAGATTCTTTATTTCATCTACACCAAGTTCTTTTCGATCATTATTTTCTTATACAAATAAAAAATATCCTTCTTCAACTCAACCATCATATTTATTTATCTATCATATTGAGGCTATTAGCATTAGACAAAGCCATTGGTATAAATAAATCATTCAATTCTTAGAACACCAAACTTATCCTCCTAATTTAGACTCTCATGAAAAGACTTACATTCATAAACAATATTTCAAGTATGTATTTCAACATAATGTCCTTTACTATCATAATTCTAAAGGTACGTTGCTCTATTGTGTTATGAAAGATGAAATCCCTCCTATTCTTGAACAAGCACATGGGGTCATTTATAGTAGACACTATAGCATACATCTATAGCATGCAAATGCATACATATGGGTTACTTTTGGCCTACTCTTGAAAAGGATGCAATTGAATATGCTAAAATATGCACTCCTTTTCAAGTTCATGATTATCTTATCCATTCACCTACTTACAATATTTAAAATTTCAAATCTCCTTGTCCATTTTCCACATGGGGATTTGATCTCATTGGTAAAATTCTAGATCCCAAGATGGGCATGTTTTTATCATCACTGCTACTAAATATTTTACCAAGTGAGTAGAAGCCATGCCCTTTATTAACATTATTGGTCCTACCATTTCCAAATTTATTCTTAACCAAATCATTTTCGAATTTGGATTTCCCCATACCATCATTTTTGATAATGGTGGTAATTTAAAAAATAAACATGTTAAAGAACTTTGTAACAAATTCAAAATCAATCACAAGTTTTCCACACCTTATCATCTATAATGCAATGGTAAAGTTAAAGACACCAATTAAATTATCAAAAAAAATATCCAAAATAAAAATTTTGAAACCCATATGGATTGTCATATTCATCTTTATCCTACACTTTGGGCCTATCAGACTAGCATACACACTGCCACTAGGGCAACTCCATTTTGCTTAGTCTATGGTTTTGAGTCGATTTTTCCTTTAGAAGTTGAGCTTACCTCTCTTCATATATCTCTTCATGGCATTATTCCTAATGAATAACTGTGTGCAAATCACCTTCATTCCCTTGATCTTCTTGATGAATGTCATCTTTTTGCCTTGCAACATAACCATCAATATAAGGCTCATATCACCAGATAACATAACAAATGTGTTAAAATATGCACTTTTAATGTTAAATATATTATACTTAAGTTATATTATAACCATGACAATTAAGATAAATACACCCAAAAATGGTGGGGCCTATATTTAGTTAAAGAAATTCTTGGTCCAAGAACTTACCATCTTCAAACTAATGAAGGCCATATTTTCAAAGAGCCCACTAGTGCTCAATTCCTTAAAAATTACTTCTCTTAAACATTTAATTATTTTCATGATCTATATCTAAATATATCTAACACTTCTTTAAGGTTATTTAAGCATGGGTCTCTCCATCTATAGTAGTTTCCTTCCTTTCACAA
Source organism: Torreya grandis (assembly GCA_037957365.1). NCBI lineage: Eukaryota > Viridiplantae > Streptophyta > Pinopsida > Cupressales > Taxaceae > Torreya > Torreya grandis. The sequence continues at coordinate 453,744 of JARHVA010007543.1, read as the reverse complement.
ACCTTAAGTCCTCCCTTTTGGTCTTTTGGTTTCTTGATGTACCATAGTGTTCCTTATATTCTTGCATTTTATCTTTTTTTTCACCCCTTAGCTTTTTACTTTGTGAGTTGATTTGTAAGACTATGGATAAGACCTAACATTCCTCACAAAAGCACCATCTTTCATCTATTTATTTTTGTTTCGTCTTGCCAATGCTATTTTGGCATCCTTTGGGGGTTTTGTTGTAAGTTGCTTTGTAAAAACGTTTCCCTCACTTTATCTTTCACTTTCTTGTCAGCATCCTCATGGGTCTCTCTTTTATGAGTTACTTTGTAGGATTGTGGATATGACCCAACCATCCTCATAAAATTACCATCTTTCTATATTCTTGATCTTTATTCTCAACTTTAATTTTTGCTTCTTTTGATAGATGAAATCTACACAATAATCTATATTAGCATGTTTTCCTCCATTTCCCTCTTTTTTATGATAAGGAATCACACTTTACTTTCATTGTATCCCTTTTTTCCCTTTGTCACATTTTTTTGCAATTTGAAGTAATTAAAATTATTCCATGTGTCATTCCTATTAGTTTCCTATCCTTTAATCTCTCCATTGGATAAAACATGGTTGAAGTCAAGATAGCACTTTTATTTCACCTAGATTTATGAAACTCTTAGACCCCATGCTCTTTAAAGTTTCTCTCTCTTAAAAACCTTGTCCTAGGTATTCAAATGAAATTCATCTTTAGCACCTATGTTTTGTTTTCCAAATCTATATGGAGGAGGAATCTATAAAAATCCATTAAAAAAATAAAGTTAAAATCCAAATTATTTATAAACAAAAGGAAATGATATCTAAAAGGCAACATACAAACCTAAAAATTCAAAATCACACCAAAAGATGTGATTTTAATCACATATTCTATCTCCAATCAAATCTCAAACTCCACAGTCACCTTCACATAGAGTCGAAGTACTTTAGGATGTGGTAGGATAGTAGATTAGAATAAGGGATTTCACAAAACTCTATGGTGCTACCTACTTTCTCATGCAAGTACCCAATCTTTACAGTAGATTGACAACTCTATAAGGGGTACTAAAGAATGGGGAACATGTTGTGGGAAGGTTGGTCCATTTTAATTTTCATGCATATAACCTTCATGGGATGATCTATATACTCCATTTGTTGACCCAAGACTTGTGTGGGTAAGAGAAGTTCTTCATAGTCCTTAAGGTCAAAATTCCTCTTATTTTGACTTATATAATTTGAGTGTCTTGACTTTGATAAAGAGTTCTTCTACCTTGGTTTTTCCTTCATTCTCCCCTCCACCCTTTTCATTTCCCCCCCTTGATAGACAAATTATGATTTGAAATATATTTTGCCTTCTTCTTGAAATTCCTTCTTCTTCATCTCTTAAAAACATGCTAACATTACTTTGTTTCAATTTTATCTATCCTTAGAGTGAAAAAACATGTTTTAAAAATTATGGATTCTTCTTTCTTTAGACCATAATTTTACATTTACTAAACTTACTTTACTTTCCTTTTACCATTTATCATGATTTTGTTGTCTTGTTGTTATGGACACCTAAATTTGTACCCTTTTTCCATTGTTGAGTGTGGTTGGCTTGTTACTTCTCACTTAACAATGTTGTTTTACATTTTAAGCACCTTTTTCCATTGTTGAGTGAGATGTGGATTGTTATTGCTCACTCATCAATGTTGTTTTACCTTTTTGTTTCATCTTTTTACCCATTTATTTTATGTTGTTTACCATCCTATTTGACATGTATCCTTAGTTTGACTTGGTGAGTTTGCCTTTCTTACTTAAGGATAGCTTGTTTGATTTTTTCGATCTTTAGTAGCTTTAGCTTTTTGGTTACCTAATTTACTCTTGTTTTTGACTTGGTCATTTGGTCTAACATAGCACCTATCACCCTATATTTCCAAATTTCCCAAGTACATCCCATCCTCATAACACCATTTCTGTTGGCTTTTCTTGCATTTGTTTGGTTTTAATCTTTAGTTTTGTAATCTTGGGTTTGTCAAAAGCAGCTTCTAAGCCCTACACAATAAAAACTAACAACACAATAGAAAACCATCCCATGATTAAAGTAAGTCAAGGTACACATTGAATTTACTTTTTAGTTATTTACTATTCAGTCACTTACTTTTTAGAATATTTTCCCTTTCAGTCATTTACTTTCAATTATTTTATGTTTTTAAAATACTAAAACATTTTTGGCATCAATGTTATGTGTGTCCATATGCTCTTTCTCGAAGCACCGTCCACTATTGCACCTTAGTGACACATGATGAGCTTTGAGTGGGGTATATTATACACATAATATTTTTAAATTTTATTAATTAATGATTCTTTACATCTTGTAAGAACCTATTGAGACTCAATCTCTTTGAGTGCAAGCCCTAAGAGGTGCACCAAGAAAGGGGTGGGTAGAACTTTGGTGCTTTGTAAGATTGTTGTCCCTTATTTCCACATTATTACCAATCCAACTAGATCTCAAAACCATTATCTAAGCTACTTCTCCTCCCTTGAGTATTCATATAGTATTTTACTCTTTCATTCCTCCTTTTTTTGCCTTAAACTCCTTTTTGATTATCAATTATACTGGTTCGACTGGGTCAACCCAGTACAATTTATGGGTATTATTTACTTTTTTGGTTTGTTAACCTTTCTACTAACCTAGCACAAACCTAGTAAATTATCCCATAAAACACATTGGGTCAACTGGGTTGACCTTATACAATTGATATTCTTAGAAGTATTTAGGGAAAGATATACTCATATATATATATATATATATATATATATATGTATATATATATATATATATATATATATATATATATGTATGTATGTATGTATATTCAAAAACCTAGTAAATTGTCCCATAAAACACATTGGGTCAACTGGGTTGACCTTGTACAACTAATATTCTTAGAAGGATTTAGGGAAAGATTTGCTTATATATATATATATATATGTCAACTGGGTTGACCTTATACAATTGATATTCTTAGAAGGATTTATGGAAAGATATTATATATATATATATATATATATAAGATCTTTCGCTAAATCCTTCTAAGAATATCAGTTGTACAAGGTCAACCCATTTGACCCAAGGTGTTTTATGGGATAATTTACTAGGTTTTTGATATACACACACACACACACACACAATATATATATATATATATATATATATATATATATATATATACATACATATATATGTGTGTGTGTGTGTGTGTGTGTGTGTGTATATCAAAAACCTAGTAAATTATCCCATAAAACACATTGGGTCAAATGGGTTGACCTTGTACAACTGATATTCTTAGAAGGATTTAGGGAAAGATCTTATATATATATATATATATATATATATACATATAAATATATATATATACATATACATATACATATACATATACATATGTGTAATCAATAGTTATTATTTTCTTCCACTTCTTCACAATTTGCTCTTCTACCATTCTACTTGAGGAGTCTTAGTTTAGGTTTGTTATTTTAGGGAATCTAGTCTTGTGGATAAGTCTTGGATGCTTTGGCCTTTCTTAGTGATCCTTACAAACCACACTAACTTCTTGTGAAGCCCCTTTGGCCAAGGGAGAGATTGAGTCTTGATGAGTTCACATTTAGGTAAATTGAGTCTTAATGAGTTCACATTTAGGTAAGTATATTCTAACTTTGTTCTCCTCTCTTTTAGTAGATAGAAGTAGCATAAGTATTGGCTTGAATAATAATATCTTTTATATTTTATGTATTAGGGTGTTAATCATACTTAATTTAATTGAAGTTACATATACATGTTTTATTTATTACTTCTAACCCCTACTTTGTGCCACAAGCTTTGGTGTGCACTAGATTAGATTTTTCTTTCTTATTATTAGAACAGAGTGAAAGTTTCAAACCTTAGGAATCCATTAGGGTTGTTGTGTGATTGTGTTATATTATAGGCTTTGGAACCTTTCCTAACATGATGTGTTGTGACAAGTGATCCCCTAATTGAGTCTAGTGGATCCCCATATTGGTCATGCTCCCGCTTAACATGTGTATCCTAATTAGAAGTGTAGGTGTGATCTATCTTATCTGATATAGGAATAATTTATAGACACAATGTATTTTTAATTGCATATTGGCCATGACTTGGATCAAGTAGGCATTTTTGGACATCTTGATTTTATGAGGTCTGAGTGATAGTTTGTCATTAGATTTAATGACTTGGCTAGACTACGTGATGGATTTTTGGTGAGGGGGTCACCCTGGTGCAAGAGACAAAAATGTTATTTTATGCATGATTTATATTGACTTACACTCCATGCAAAATATCCAAGTGTAAGTTTTATTGTCAATTATTATTTTGGGATGTGTTTTGGTCTTTGTATGCTAGGATTTTTTTATACATTTTTATTTACGAAGCTCACAACTACATTAAAAACCATAGGCCTGGAAGTTGATTTGGAAAGAGTATGATGGATCTAGGAAATTTTTGAATAAAAAAGTGTTCCCATTATTATTTTATGCCTTCTATTTTTACAGGAGTGGTGATAGCTTTGAACCCCCACCTAGGACAAAAGCTTAGGCTATGGAGTGGGGAGAGGAATAAATAAAATGATCTTGGGGGTGTCTTATGGAAACCTTGGGAAATCTATGACATTTTAAAGGAAGAAAATGATGGAAAAGGGTTATGGAGAACCAACTAGTTTGACTACAGATGGTTTGTGTAACCCCTAAAAGTAAGTTTGCTTATAGATTCCATTTTATATCTGCATTTATATTTCTATAATCCTAATTGTTGATGGAGTGATAAAAATAAACCTTTTAAGAATTAAATCAATTATAATCAATTAGATCCATTTTTATTTTTTGAGATATTTTGGAATTATATTTTTGTACTTCTCACCCTATTTTGATTATGGAAATCATGTTCTATGGCTTTCCTTTTTAGTTTATGGGTTGAGTATTAGTTCAACTAGTTGGGTTAATTTTTTTTATTATGGGTTAAAATAAGTACTAAGAAAGAGGCTTGGCCTCATAATAACCTATAACACATTAAGCCCTAGAATTTTTTAAGTGAATTAGACTTAGGTTATTGTTTTCAGATTTATGGAATATTAAGATAGGATTTTGATGGAATTTTGAACCCATAAAGCCATAAAATTGATACACCCATATTGGGTTCCACTTGCATCCTTTTATGGGTGTTAATTTATAATTATTGTTATTAAAATATATTTAATTGGGTGACCCTAGTAGATTGGGGGTTTTTGGAAGCCATTTGTGAATATCATTTGGCATAACTATGTCAGCTTGGGTATTTTATTTATTGTCTTTGTTTATAAACACAACTTATTTTTTATTGGGTATATATTAATATGGTTAAGCCCTAGTTGGGATAACAAAAATCATAAATGAATGATATATAAATGAAATTATTTTCAACTATCAGCATTCTCTTCCTTTGATGAATGTTTTCTATTTTTGATCCAAAATCCTTGTTTGATCATTTTGACCATGTATGGACAAGTAAAATTATATATAGTTTAATCAAACCACTTTGGACTACATTTTATTGTCCATAGTTGAATGGTTGTAGGTAAAAATATTTTATGAATGGGCCAAAAACCTTATACCTAAGAATATATATTCTTGTATGCCCTTATGCTTGCTTTGGGAAGTCACTATTGATGGTACCCTATTAGGTGATGTATTGGTTTTAATATGGAGGTAATCCTATATTCCAATTTAAAGGCTTATGGACATTTATAGAGATGTATGTGGAAATAATGCAATGCTGGTATAAATTCCACCAATTGACTTAGCTGTTGAAAAGTCTTATAACTCTATTGATTTTTTGGTTTTCATTCTAAAGCATCCTCTAATTATTTGGTAGTTCATTAGCAAGTTAAATGATTTTGATTATTCATTTCAATTAATGTAAACAAAGGATTGATGGGTTCTAATTTAGAATTAAATTATTATGTATGAATTTTGATAAGTTAGTTAATGGGCTTCCAAACTTACCTCATTTCATACGAATGTAAACCCCCTAGTAAAATAGGACTATTTGTGGATTTTGGATGTTGATTTTGTTATATGTATGACCTTAAAACTTCTCCTTTTGGTGGTTGGATATTATGATCTTGTTGTATGATTATTGTTTATTTCTCTTTGTTGGTTGACTATATATGTGAGTCATGAATGAAATGCTATCTTATATAAACTTTTATGTTGAAGGGAACAAACCCCTATGGGCATATTTTAGAATTTTTAAACCATTTGATTTTTTTAAATATTTTTGGTGGCCTTTTTCATTATTGGGTTGTTTTGGAATTAAACCATGGCTTGTGTCACATTAACACTCATGTCTACTTGGTAAAACCTAGATGCTTGATTCCACCATCTAACTGATGGTAGGGGTGGTTAGGTTCACTTATGGTTACAATCATCAGGTTGGACCTTCTGGTTGATCTTCTAAGGACTTATCACTTCATCTAATATTACTTGGGTTTCAATGCCTATAGTTGGATTTTTTCTTTGGTAGAATGCTTGTAGATGTTTATAGTTATTATCAATAGTTTTCATTTTATGTAATTAATGCTTATGTTATTTATATAAATTTTGTATCTGAGTTGTGGTGAAAATAAATACCATGTTAGCTATTGAATTTTATTTTCATATGTGGGAATGCATACCATAGTGTTGTATAACATTTGATACACAAATATCAAATTTGTTGACTCTATATTGGTTTCACATTATGTAATTCTTATTTTTATTTTAGATTGTCTAGTTTCAGACATTGTATTATCATAGTTACATTTTGAAGTAGTGCTAGAATTTGAAGCTTTATTTCTTTCTATTAGTAATGAATGTGTAATGAACTTGGATATTTACAACAATGTTATGTTGTTTCTAATTATTCTTGATTTCTATAATGGAATGTTGTATCCTTTAATATTGGTATGCAAGGCATATTTTTTTAATGTTTGGAGCCTTATCTAGTTTTGGGATATGTTTTACATTACTTGAATTATTGTTAAAACATGTTTAACCAAAAATAATTTCCACTTTGATTATGGATTGTAGAAAATATTATTATGCTTATTTTAACATGTTGGATGCATAACTAAATCATGTGTTGTAAATAATAATTGAAATATAAGCCAATAACATGTCATGTAGATTTGTACACGAGAATGCTTTTTTAACTTGGAGCTCTTGGTTTCATACAAACTAGAGTGATGTTTTCAGCAGTTAGTCAAATGATGTTGAAAACTTATTAATTTTTTTAAATAACCTTTTCATATGAACATCATGTGGTGTCATAAATTTTGACATCAACATGGTGTTGTGAAAAATGTGCTTTACATAGCCAAATGATTATGAATTTTTTCACAATGAATATCCATGAATGTTTATGTTGGATGTAGTTAAAGGTGCATAGCCATTAACATTAGTGCAAGCACACAAACTCCATAAAAAAGATGTAAAGTGGTTGATCCAATTACCTACTTTTGGGTAACTTGGATATGTAATCAATATATTGTTGGGTTGATACAATGAGGGAAAGGGAAAGATTTATCTTTCCTAAGATATAACTATTCATATCAATACAACTGCAATGGTAAGGGTGACAAGAATGCCTACAAGGGGGTGATATATAGCCACTAGAAATCACAAATACCACCAATCCTTCCAGAGACTCAAGAATATAACTCTCATATCTCATGAGGAATTACACTAGAGGACATTGATGATGTGTTAGAGCACATTCTAGTAGGAAGAATTTTACATAGATTTTGATAAACAACCAATGATGCTAAGTAGGATACCAAAGGGGTCATCAATATTACCTATCACATGATCCCTCAAAATGTGGAATTCAACTAGCTTGAATTATTGCTTAGCAAACTCATGATAAACATTGATAAAGTATCAACTATGATGAATCAAACTTTCTAGTACCAATTTTTGGTATTATTATTGGTATTTACATAGTGCAAGTCACCTAAGGGTAAATTTCATCTTGATTTCAATTACTATCCATATGTGTAATTTAGGAACCTCACCTAATCCAAAGTGAATACTTATTTTGGGCACCCATCCAAATTCACCCAATGGTTGAGTGAGTTTGTGGAGGTAATTATAGCCAACCCATGCATAGAACCTGATGTAATGTAGTATTTGGGCCAACATATAGTTGTCATGAATTTTCCCAAGGGCATTTCCATTAGAATTCATGAACTACCTAAGGTAATAGGTCCACCACTTCCATATTTTATTGACATGAAGATGGCACAGATTGAGGTAGCCAAACAAAAATCAATCATAGCAATGAAAGCAACCCTATTGCATATGGTACCACCATCTATTCATAACCTTATAACTATAGTTATGCAACCTTTAACAACATCTATACCCACTAGAGAGATGAGGAAGTGTAAGGTGTTTGAGGGTAGAATATCTTTATCTTATCCAAGGTGGAAGACTCACAGCAAGATCACTTGGTTGGATGATATGAGTGTCCCCAAAATCACTAGGCTCTACAACTTACCACATGTGGGCACTAATAAACAATAGGTCTATAGGATGATGATGGTCAACATGGTTGGAGACCTATATGAGAAAGAGGAGGAAAAAAATACTTTTTATGGAAAATAATGTACAACATCTAGGGGAAAAAATTTCTAGAAAATATATGGATTGAGTTACCCGTTGCCCTACTTCTATCATCATAGATATAATGGTTAAAGAGGTCAAAATGTAGTGTGCTAGGTAAAAGTTCAAGATAATAGGAACCATTATAATACCATTGCATTCCAGAGCCATAGAAGCTAGCCCCCAACTCAACTTATATGGTGTAGGAAAACTCCATGCATCCCTCAATAATCTAGGGCATACACCCCACCTATTTCTATGCAAGCCATTGGAGAGTCTATGATGGGAGAGTAACAAGCATATGAAGTTGACACACCAAAAATGATAAGATACCTAGTTCTTAAGGGGTAGTTTTCTTAAAAAGAGGTGCACACTACTATATTTAACTCCTCACCATCACACTTCAAGGAGGTTAAGATGGACACAAAGGAAGTTTCACTTGTAGATTAAACTATAGAATAATATAAATCTACACATGAGGAAGTGAAAATAGTATTTGAGTGTCGCATGAACAAATAATAAAAGTGTAGAGATAAGTTTGAGGCTAAATGGAAAGTATAAGAAGATTAAGATAAATAAGAGGAATCTCAACATCAGGCCAAAGAAGTAGAGGATCATAAACAAGCTGAGGTTGCCTAGGTATTAAGACAATAATAAGTAGAAGAAGAAAATTAAAAAATGTATAAATAAGTTATAACTACATAACAAGAAAAATAAAAATAGAAAGTGACTTAACAACAATGCAAGGTTGCTAAATTAGAAGCAGAACATAGATAAAAGGATGTATCGAAGGAATTAAAGAATAAATAGCTTGTGTAAGAGCAAGTGTAGAAGCAGGTTGAGATCTAAGAATGGATGCATAAGGTACATGTAGAAGAGGAAGTCAAGAAAACCTAAGAATATACTAATAATAAAGGTTGATAAGAGGCTACCAAGAAGGTCTAAGATGATGTTGCAAAGTAGGCACAAGAGGAAGCTACAAAGAAGAGCACTGAAGAAGCCCAAGTAGCTAATGTAAAGGAGAAATTTGTGCCAACACAATCAAGTTCAGACATAGTGTAGACCTCTTAATAGATGCACCAACATAAGTAGGAGGAACTATAGTTACCTCATAGGATGATAGTGCTCCATCTAGCTTGTCTAACATTTGTCTATGGGATGTGCTAGTGACCTCTACATGGTTTACCATTTTCCCTTATCAATAGCCCCATTGAGGATGGCATCTATGAGTACATCAGTCACTCACCTCACCTTGACTCTTTCTATAATAAAAGCATCGTTGGATGTTTTCCATATGCCATTATCCAAGCATCTTGAAGGTACATCTACATTTTAAGAATCTATTTTTTAGAAGGTAATTACATTGAAACAAAAAGTAAAGGAGCTCAAGGATATATATTTTTTAATCATGGAATACTTGTGCATTGATAGGAAGACCATTGAGGATACTTGTCTTGACCTCTATACAAAAATAATTACAAATCCTTTACTCCAAAATAAATACTAACTTACTCTTCTTCTGAATAATCTCACCATATATTATTAGACCTTCCATGAAGTGAGCATCATCCATAATGGGAAAGCCACTAAAGCTAAAACTAAGGTCTTATGTGAGTTGCCAGGTAAGTATCAAGCCACCATTGATACTACTTAGGCTCAAGATATGAAAAATAACCTTTAGCTACTATACTCGAAGAAGTAGTTGGATAAGGTTTGGACCACTATGTAACCCAAATTTTCCATGACCAATTTCACACAAACTAAAATCATAGTGCCTAATACAACTCCTAATGCCATGGATACTACATTGTAAACCTCATATGGTATAAGGGGTACAATCATGTAGAGTATGCATACCTAGTAGAACTACATGTTTTGAAACTCATTCATTGGTGTGAAAGTGCAAAGACATATTTATAGGCTAGCATAGCTCCATGGAGAAATCATAATCGAGGTCAACATGGTCAAAAATGCTCTTCTTAGGATAGTAGACATGAATATTCACCAATTATTAGATAGTCAAGCTCCATTTCAAAATATTCTAATCAATGCTAAGGAAACTCTTCTCAACTAGAAGTCTTACAAAGATGGCTTGGTCTTCATCAATGTAAACATTGTACCACTAGTCAATGAACCCAAGATAATTCCACCAAGACAACTACAATAGATCATCCAATAGAGGAAGATGCTACCACCTACTAATTGATGCTTATGTAGGTTCAATTTTTTTGAAATTTTGGTTATTTTTTTATAATTAGAATTTTTTATAGTACTACACAAATATAGTTTATTGAAAACTTACATGGGTGATAGACTAGTATGTTACTTAGTTGAAAACCCAAAAGGGTAGTTAAGTAGTGTGTAAGGGGTGAAAACTAGTTTACTGAAATCTTGGTCAAATTATGTGTATTTTATGCCCTTCTACATTTTATCACCTTTTCTTAGTTTTTAGATCGATTATCTCTATGATGTTTTCTCAAGATGAGATAACCTTTTAAGTCTAGGAAAGTTTTAATGGTAATAGTTAAATTTAAAACTAGTTGTATGTATGAGAACGTT